>RJWJ010044851.1:0-11986 GCA_004363605.1 Indri indri | reverse complement strand
GGAGGAGGGGATCGCTGAGAGAGAAAATGACTGGATTGAGCCCTGATGTCCTTGGGCACCTGGATCTAGCCGAGCCTGAAGCCAACATGGCTGCAGGCAAATGGATCTCTGATCTTTTCAGTGGCCTGAGTTGAGATCCCCTAGCCAGGGAGTAACTGGCAGCTGGGAAATGCAGCCAAGCCCTCCATCCCCAAATCTTGCCTCTGGTCTCTGCAGAGGGAAGGGCTCAGGACCCCTCACAAACTATGAGACCCTGGCCAGCTACTTCTCTTGGAGCTCTCCTTAATGAGAACACAAGTGCTTAGGACTGTGCCTAGCACAAGGGCCATTCTGACTGAGAGGCTCAGACGAGGACCCATGAGGTCCAGGGCTGCCTACAGCAGAAGATGCCTGGAAATGGGAGAATGTTTTCCTGCCCAGGCCTCAGTTTCTCCACCTGTAACTCTGGAGGGTGTTCTTCGCCCCCCTGCCTCCTGTCCCTCTTGCCCCCCAGCTCCCTCTCCCAGCAGCTCTCTCAGGGTGGGCAACTCCTCTCCTAGCTTTTCTCAGGTGCCTGCCAAGTGCCAGGTGCTTGACTTTTTCTCTGGAAAACAATGTGAGGTCAGCATGATCAGCCCACTTCTCAGATGAGGAAACTAAGGCTCACACCCAAGGTGGTGAAGCCATAAAGGCAGAGCTGGGCTTGGGTCTCCCATCCTGAGTCAGACCCTGCACCTTTGCCCGAGCCTCTGGGGCACTGTGTCCTGGCCCCGTCTGGACGGCCAGGGCGAGACCCGCTCAACCCGCCTGTCCCCCCACTGCCACCAAGCACCCCTCCACAGCCTTTCCCAGCTCACACCGCCATGGTCCTTGTGCCCTTGGGATGACTGCTCTTTGCGTAACATATCTGTGTAAATTTAATTTTGTAATTTAGGCCACTTAAAAGCATTATGTGTCCTTCTCATGTGCTGGCCCAGGCTGGAGTCGCTGCACGGAGAATCCTTGTGCAAAGTGCTGAATGTGGAATATCTGAAGGTGCTTCAAGCTGAGTCCTTGCTTTACATGCGGGGACGAGGCTCAGAGAAGGCGAGAAGACCCCCAAATCCACGCAGCCACATGTGAAAGTTGTGGCTGGCACAAAGCAGGCCTATGTGGTTCTTTCTATGCCCTGGGAAGCTTCAGGATTAATCAGCTGCGCCACCTGCACCGGGCACTCTGCTAAACACCTTCTGTTTCTACACCAGTCCTGTGAGCTGGGAGCCAGAGTGGTCAAGCCACTTCCTAATGTCCCACAAGCAGAAAGCGGGTGGCCAGGCCTGGATGTGCCTCTGACTGGTGCTCTGTTCTTTCCCCTCCAGCCTGGCTCTCCAGGCTGCTGAAGAGGATAACAG
Organism: Indri indri; assembly: GCA_004363605.1. Taxonomy (NCBI): domain Eukaryota; kingdom Metazoa; phylum Chordata; class Mammalia; order Primates; family Indriidae; genus Indri; species Indri indri. Next base: position 10,616 of record RJWJ010044851.1, on the reverse strand, counting down.
GCCCTTCCTAGACCTCCCAGGCAGGTCTGAAGCTAAACTGGGATAATAGAAGCCACAAGTGCTATACAGATGTAGCGCACTGTTATTAGCAAAAGGCTTGAATTGGGAAAACACCCAAGGCGGTTCCGAAGAAGCCCACTGGGCTCAAGGCAGTAGTGGCCCGGAGATCCGGCAGGACTAGTGCTGGGGAGGAGTTAACCCATTGCCTGCCAGACAAAGTGTGCCCAGCGTGGCTCCAAGAGGACCCCGAATGGGGTGAGTTAGCGATTCTCAAAGGTCTTTCATGTTTCAGGCATTTTACTAAGTGCTGGGCTTTTTTCATTATTAATTGTTCTTAATAGTGACATGAGCCACATTTAGAGCCTGTATGATGTACCTGGCACAGGCTCTGCCCTTTGCATTTTGAAAAATCACTACCCACTGCCGTTCTCTGACACAGGCATTATTATCCCCATTCTGCTGGTGGAGGGAACAGTGGCTCAGACCCCGGTGAGTCATTGCCCAGGGTCGCCTGGCGGGCGAACGGGGGAGCTGGGACTTGACCTGAGCTCCAACCAGCTCTCAGGCCCTTGTTCTACATAGTGGCCCCTGCACGGTAAACTTCCTCTCTCGGGGCCAACATGGGCTATGGGCTAAGGGTGAGGCAGTTCTCAGACTTTGGGGAACCAGAGTCATTCCCGACCTAGGCTCCAGCCCAGCCTTTGAGGCGGGAGGTATGCACACGGCGCTGAGCTGGGAGGGTGGTGTTCATGTCCCTCCTCGCCTCCCTGCTGGGCTCCGACTATGGAGGGGACTGAAGCTCTCTTGAGCTCTGGGATGTCTCTAGTCCTTGAAATGAACTGTGTGTTCGTTTTTGCTAAGCAAGGCTCTGAATCTCTCCCTCCTGTGACCACAGAAGGCTCCGGGCTCTGTCCTGCCAGTAGAAAATAGTTAAACTGTCCTTAGACACCCTGGCCCTGCCCTACCCCTCATCGCTGTCCACACATACCCACACCTCGCCAGCCACACTGGGTGCCCCTGCCCTCCCAGCCAGGCCAGGCCTGGGTTCTGTTTCTTCTTTCTGGAATGTCCTTTCCCTGTTCTCCTCTGGGGATACTCCTGTGCAACCTTCAAGGCCCAGCTCAGAAATCACCTCCTCTGTGGAGTCTTTCAGGATGGCACCCTTCCCCTGCCACCAGGAGAATGACAGCGTCTTCCGTGTCCCCACAGCTACGCTCCCACAGCCAGCATGGTGCGAATCATGCCGGGGTGTAATTCACACACATTGATATATTGGCTTCCTGCCAGACCCTGAACTTGGTCAGGGCAGCACTTGTCGTTGATCCGTCCCTGGGTGACCTGTGCTGGGCACAGGGCCTGGCATGGTGTGGAGGGGCTACTCGGCAAGGAGACAGGAGGCTGGGGTCCTGCTTGGCTCCCGAGCTAACGCAGGGCCTGTGGAAGACCTCGGTTTCCTCCTCTCTAAAGGAGCGAGGTATTTGAACAGGCTCAGGATTTTCAGCCCTGACATGCCGAGAGTCTAAGGATCTGGGATTCCAAGAAATAGAGCTGGGCTGCATGAGGTACCCATTTTGGAAGGTGTGAATGATAGTGCCCAGACTCTCCCAAAGGCTTAAATCTGGGAGGGCCTCCTGGGTGGGCTGTCTCCAGACACTGTTTGCCAGGTAGGGACCACTCCTGGGAAGGTCTGTTTCAGGACCAACCTCTTTGTGATGGTCCATCTCAAGACAGCTACCAACCTCGGGGGCCCACCCCGGCCGAGTTCTGTCTTGGAGTGGCCTATCTCAGAGGAGCCCCTCTTGGCCATGCATCTGGGGACAGCCCCGCCTGGATGCCCAGGGACTGGGCTGGGCGGGCTGCGGCCCTCTTACCCGAAGCTGCTCCTCGGGCAGGTCGCTGCCATCGTTGATGCCGCGGTTCATGGACACGAAGCGCTCGAAAGGTGGCCTGTCCCGCACGTTGGGGTTGTGGAGGCTGGTGTTGAGCATGATGATGGAGAAAGACAGCACGTAGCAGGTGTCTGCGGAGGGGCGGCGGGTCACAGTCCTGGCCCTGGCCGCTCTCCCCGCCTCTGCTCCGACCCCTTCCAGGGGCCAAGAATCCACTGCCGCGAGGCCCTCAAGGTCAACTCTGTCCCCCGGCTTGGCATTCGAGGCCTGGCCTCACCTCCCACTCTCGCTGGACCCCTGCTCCAAACAAACCTCAGTGGTCCCATTCCTGAGTCCCTCCCTGCCTTCCCATCTCCGCGCTTTCCCTCCTGCTGGGCCCCCGCCGGGCCACCCGCCTTCCCTCCTCTGCCTCAGCCCCAGCTCCGGGCCTCCTCCCACAGAGCCCTTCCGGCCCCTGCCCACTCTGTTCTCTGCCTCCTTGGAACTCGAGAACACTCATTGTTGGCAGCACTGTTCAGGGATTAGCCACGTGCCGCTTTGTCATCGTGCTGGCATTGGGCGGCCCTGAGCTGGTGCCCCTGTTCCATTATTCAGACGGCCACGTGCTGGGGAGTGAGGCTGGGCTGAGGGTTTGGGGCGAGGTGGCTGCTGCTCCGACTGCATCCAGAGCCAGGGAAGTCGGCTGTGTCTCCATCTCTCTGGCTGGCCTAGGGAAGTGCCCCACCTCCCTGACCTTCAGCTCCCCTGTCGGTGGCTTTCAGAGGTAAATCTATGAAGTAGCTGCCTGTTTTAGAACGTCGATGATTCTGCCTCTGATAACAGTGGCACATGACTGTCGGTGCTCGTCTGTGCTGAGTTCTTTACACCCCATGACCATCCTGTGAAGCAGGTACTGCTACCACTCCCATTATACAGACGAGGAAACTGAGGCCCCAGGAGGTTAAGTTACATGCCCAAGGTCTCGAAATTAAGAATTAATTGGATCATAATTCAAATCTGGTGCTTTACAAATTCCTTCCTTCCTAGCTACAGATATTTATTGAGCACCTACTCTATGCTGTGGGTCTGGGAGCCATGGGTGATGGATCTGATACGGTCCCTGCCCCGGTGGGGCATTTGGACTTGTGGATGTGACAGGTAATACACGAGCAAACACTAAATTAACATATAACTACAAAGTAGGGCAAATGCTCTATAAGATTTGTCTGTGGGCACAGCCAAGAGGTGGCGTGGCCATGGACAAGTCACTCCATCTCTCTGAGGCTGTGATTCTATACTTCGAGAAGGGAGGAGACTACTCCTGACCTCACGGAGCGGATGTATGGACTCAGTGACTTTGTACCTGTGAAGCACTTAGCACGCAGGGACTGCTTAATAAACAGAACTGTTATTACTGGCTGTGACGATAACCCTAGATCCAGAGAAGAGGCCAGGACAAGTTGGTTGTGATGGTCTCTCGCCCACCCCATCCTCTGGGTATCTCTGCTTGGGCATTTGGTTAGCCCTGGGAGAGAGGGGTATGCAGGACAGACCTTCATTGATCTCCTTCTGTCCCTTTGCACCCTATACCATGCCCTGGCTGATTCATGGCTTCTGGCCTTTGTTAAAACTATAACTCCTGCCAGGAAGCACCTTTTTCCCTTTAACCTACTGGAGAACTCCTATTCATCCTTCAAAACCCTATTCAGACCCCACTGCCTCCAAGAAGCCATTCTGGACTTGCTGATTCCTCTACCCTTGGCCTCAGACAGGGGTTCTGCTGCCTTAGCACTCCGTGCCATCATTTCCTCCTCTCCCAAGGACCGTGTCCTGAGGCAGCCCTGGTAGACAAGCACCCAGCAGAGGGCCCGACATGGAGGTGGTGTTCAGTGAGGGCTTGTGAAGCAGTCTGGGCTCCCAGCATCTGGGTGCTTGGGGGAAGCCTGAGGGGGTCTGTGAGATCTGTGCTTGGCAGTGCTGAAGGGGTCCCAGAGCCCTGGGTCCCACCCCTCTCCCAGCACCTGTGGACTGGAAGACGCCCGGGTTGCAGAGGCAGTATCGAGTGGCAAAGGTCTCCATCATCCGGTCAATCTTCTGCGCCTCCCCGGGCAGCCGGAAGCTCCACAGGAACTGCCTGGGGGAGAACAGGCCATGGGCAGGGGAGGAGGGGGGCTCGTGGTGGGTCCCCAGACAAGCTGCTCTGCCTCTCCCAGGCCTAGTCTCCTTATCCTGTAAGTGGGGGCATCTGCGACTGGGCAGCCTAGAGTCACGGGGAAGGGTATGTGGGATTTGCACGCGTGCGTACCAAGCACACAGGAGGTATCCAGGAAATGCCTTCTCTTTCGGAACACGGCGACAAGCATGTGCTCCCCTCTGCCCACCTGAATCCCAGCCCTGACTGTGGCCCAGTCCGCCTCAGCCCATAAGGAGGCCTCGGCCCGCCTTGGGTTTGCAGCTGCCCTGGCCTGGGCCCTGGGCCCTGGGATCCGGCTGTGGGGCCCTGGCAAGTGCCTTTCCCCGGCCAGGCCTCTCTTTCTTGGAACCTAAGCTTCTCTCCAGCTCTGAAAGCTGGTGATTTCAAGCTTCAAGCCAAGTTCCCTGAGGGCAATGGCTGTGCCTGTTCCTCTCACATCTCTTCCTGGGCCTCACAGGCCTGAACACCTGGGAACTGCTCAGTAACCACTCAGTCGCTATTGAATAAGTGATTGGGTGAATGAATGAACGAATATGAGAGACTCCGATGTCATCTACCCCTCTCCCTTAAAGAGCATGGGAGTTGGAGGGCAAGCCGCACTACCTGGATAGTGGTAGCTTCTTCTTTCTCTGTCTTGCAAACTCCTACTCACCCGTCAATGCCCACATCAGATGCCCCTTCTTGGGAGCTGAGTTTCCAGGCATTACTAGCAGCAAGACTTACTAAGCATTTACTATGAATCAGTTCTAAACACTTTCTCATTTAGTCCTCACAACACTATGAAGTTGGAATCACTATCCCCATTTTACAGAAATTGAGGCACAGAGCAGTATTACTGTGACCTGCTCCAGGTCACTCGGGGGCTGAGTGGCAGAGCTGGGATTTGAACTGTGTGGTCAGGCTCCAGAGTTTGTGCTCCTAACTGATACACTGTACTGCCTCGGTAGTTATAAAATTGAGTACAACGGCAATATCCCAATTAGAAAATAAGTAATAATAAATGCTATGCATACTAAGCTGCATTAATGCAATAAATAAAACAAGCACTAATCAAAAAGTAGTAGAATGACGGTAAAAAGTAATTATGATTATAATGATTAAATATCATCATAACGATATAATAATACTAGCAGCAGTAGCAGTGGGGCAGGCCCTGTTCCAGGCAGTCCTCCTCGGCCCTGGGACGCGGGGACTGTCACTAATTCATTTTTGCTGCTCGCTTCCTCCCCTCTGCTCCCAGCCCTTTGTGCTGTCAGCTGCATGGGGTCCTGATGCCCCAGCCCCCCTGCTGTGCCAACCCTGAGGGCCGGGTCCCTGCCCCCCAGATTGCTCACCTGAGGGCCTGGACGAGGTTGAGGTTGGCGAACTCGTGACAGTCCACGAAGGCCTGGAGGACTTGCAGGTTGACGGGGTCCCTGGAGAGGGGACAGAAGGGAGGGCGAGACACACTCGGGCGCTTGCTGGCACCCCCCTCCTGGAGGCGGTTGAGGTGGGGGAGGGAGGGGAGGTGAGAGATGTCTGTCCTCCTGTGGTCCAGCCACCATCTGGTCTCCTCACAACTGTCCCACCCACATCACAGCCCGAGGGCACACCCGTGTCCTCCCACGCAGGCAGGCACTCACACCCCTTCACGGCTCACCAGCACTGAGAGGGCTGCGAGGGGAGCTCTGGCTTTGGAGTGGCCTGTCCTGAGTCAAGTCTTTCCTCGTTACTTCCTACCTGGGTGACCCCGCTCAAGCCACTTGACCTCCCCAAGCCCCAGTTTCCTCATCTGTACAATGGGGAAAACCAGGCCTCCCGCATTTCCTGCCTCTTCCCAGCTCTTGAATGGGGAGGGCTGCCCTTCTCACCACCTGCATTTCCTGCTTACCTAGGGAGGGAATCGTGTCCTCTGGGGAGCTTGGGAGAAGGATCACCGGTTCCTGGCCAGTTCCACCCTTTTTTCCTATAGCCCACGTCATCCACCAGCCAGAGGGTGGTCTCAGACCAGTCCCCCACCCAGAGCCCTCCCACGAGTCCCCATCTTGTTGCCTACTACTTCCTCCCACTCTTGCCCCCTTCCAGTCTCATTAATTTGCTGTTCCTTAAGCCTGCTTCTGCCCCAGGGCCTTTGCACTTGCTGTTCCTAAAATGCTCTTCCCCAGTATTTGCATTGCTTAAACTCCTTTAAGTTTCAGCCAAACATCACCTTCTCTGTGAGGCCCTTCCTGTCCACGGGATTTAGAATCACAGCCCTACCCATAGTTCCCAGCACTTCTGACCCCTCTTCCCAGCTTTATTCGTATCCCTAGAGCTTATGCTTTTCTAACATAGTTTGCATATATTGAGATCAGTCTTCTGCATTAGGAGATAGGAGGTACCTCCCCAAGGGCAGGAGCTTGTCTGCCCTGTTCACTGGTATACATCCGGGGCTTAGGATAATGCCTGGAAGATAATGCCTGGAATACAACAGATGCTAAACAATATTTATTTGTCGAATGAATGAATGAATGCAGGCAGGCAGGCTTTGCCTCAGAGTCCGGAGAGGGTGAGCAGTTAGCCCCCTCAGGCCCTAGGAGTTAGGACTTTCCTGACATAATTCACTCTCCCACTTACCTACACATCCGCACACCTGTACACCCTCATTTCCTGCCTAGGCCCCCCCCCCCACCCCGTGCTTACCTCTCCCCTAGGTAGGTGCCAATGGCTGTCTTGTTGAGGCCCTCGCCCTTGTACAGGAACCGGGCGATGTCCTGGACGTCGGGGCTCAGCAGCTTGTGCTCAATGAGATACTGGATGCCCTGGAGGGGGACACAGCCTGTGAGCAGCCCCCACACAGCAGCAGGCCTGGGGGGAGGGGGGCTGGGAGGGAGCCCCCATGGCCAGAGCCCTGAGGCCCGGCATTCTGGCACTGGCACAACTTGTTCTAGGAAGTTGTGTCCCCTCCTTAATAGAAGCTGCCTCTGTGAAGTGCTGAGCTCTCTGTCACTGGAGGCGTGCAAAGAAAGCTGGGCTTCCTGCAATGAGACAGGTTCATGCCAGGTGCTCCCCAGGGTCCCCATTCAGGCTGACATTCTTTGATTATATGCTTCAATGAGTCTATGAATTCATAATTCTAAGATTCAATGATTCAGCCGTTCCTTTTGTTCCCCTAAAACTCATATTATTTAAAAATAGTGTTTCATTCTTTCACACAAGTAATCTATGTCTATTGTATAAAAGATAGAAAAAATAGCTAAATCAAAAGGGGAGGAAATTGCCCAAATCCTGCACTCGGAGGTAGACACTTTCCATTGTGGTGCCCTTCCTTCCCTTGCTGTACGAAAATGAGAGCAGACCACGCCCACCACCTTGGGGCCTGCTTTTCGGATTTGGCAATTTCGCAAACATCTCTCCTCACTACCCTGGCATTCACAGTCTATCGCCCTAATTTTAGGAGTGCGAGGGGTTGACCCCTGGTTTTCTGTACTGATTCCTCCTGTCTCACTGCTGGAGGTGGGTGCAGACTGTGGGGGGCTCGGAGTGACAGGCAGAGGGCACAGGGGACCCCTCAGTGGCCCCCGACGAGCCGGGGTGGGAGTGTGAGCTAGTGCGAATGTGTGTGTGGGTCTGTGTGGACGGGGGTAGGGGCTGCGGGTCTGTGGCCCTGGGAGGTGACCAGCTGTGACTCTGGGCCTGCGACGGGGAAGCGGCGGCCCCTGAGGCAGAGCAGTCAATTTCCAGAGCCCCAGCCTGGCATGCCCCACTGGCTGCCCTGGCCCCACCTTGGCGTGTGGCTTCCTTCTGTCTCTGTCCCTGCAGGAAAGGGAGCCCGCCTGCCACCTGGCAGGGCGAGGGGTGGGGGTTGGGGTTTGTCTGAGACCATGGCGGGTGGGGGTGGGGAGCAGGGTCACCCAGCCCTGAGCCCCACGCTTGGTGCCAGCAGAGGGAGTGTGGGGTGGCACTGAAGGCTGGCTCTCCCCCAGCCCATGGCTAGAAGACACTTCTGGAGACCGAGCCCCAGATCTAAGGGCCCCACTGCCCAAAGCCCTATTCACAGAGGAGAAAGCGGAGCCCCAGGGTGGGGACGGACCGGCTCAGGCACGTGGATATCACAGACTCCCCCATCCTCCTGGCTGCCACCTCGTGCCCAGGGCTGCTATGCCATGGAGTGGACGGAGCCCCGGCCACGACTGGCCATGGGACAAGGTGCTCAGCCCTGCTGGGCCAGTGTCCTCCCCTGCGGGGTTGCTGCGTCCGTCCAGGGGAGCGAGAGGACATTGTGGAGGTGTCTGGCATGCGGCTTCCCCGCCCCACGGCCCAGGCCCCCCGCGACCGCCCACCTTGGTGGGGTCCATGTTGAACTTCTTGCGCCCGATGCACAGCTCCTTCTCCTTCTGGGCCATGCGGCTGCGGACACGAGGACGTCAGCCTGGACTGCCCCGGGACCCCGAGGCACCCCCTCCCATCCCCAGGAGCCCTCTCCCCAGCAGGAGCCCATATTCCCAGAGGCCTCCAAGTGGGGTCCTGGGCCCTCCATGGGAACCACCTGGGAGGGCGAGAGAAACGCAGGCTCTGGGCTCCTCCCTCGACTCCTCCGATGGGCCGGGCAGGAGCACTTAGCAGCTCTCAGGAGAGGAGCCCAGAGTTGCCGTGGGGGAGAACTTAGAGGCGGCCCCGTGCAAGAAAACGGGAGGCTGGGGGTGAGAGCACAGGCTCCGGAGCCGGGCTCATGGTCACGTGGTTACCACTGTGGCTGGAACAGGGAGGCTGGAGGCACAGGGCCATGTGTGTGTGTGCACACGTGTGAGTGGGGAGGGGAGGGGCCTGGGGAAGTGCAGATCTAAGGGGCACAGGGGCAGGGTGGGGACATCAGATGTACGAGTCGGTGCTCTGGGGCCCTAGGGGATTGTGTAGGAACCGGCCTCCTCATTGCACAAATGGGGAAACTGAGCCCAGAGAGGGGCGGGACCAGCCCCAGGTCTCGGAACCAGTGAGAACCCTCTCATAGCAGGAGTGGGTGGATGACACCCTGTGAGTGGTGAGTGGGGAGGTGGTCCCGCCCTGGCCCTACCCCTGCCGTGTGAGGCCTGGGCTCCCTCAACCTTGTCCTTGGGGCCTAGCTTCCCTTCCCCACCCCCCATCCCAGGATGCTGCGGTCAGTGATCCGGCAGGGGCTGGGCCAGGGGCCAGGGTGAGACTTTCGGTGGAGGGGATGGGAGGACGGGATGTCTCTCAAGAGAGGGTCAGTCTGGAAGCGAGGACCAGCTTTGACTGGGCATGGGGATAGGGCTGCCCTGCTCCTGTCTCATTGCTGCCTCCGCCTCCTGGGCCGATCCCCAATTTCACCAGACCTGGGGGCCTAGGCATGGCCCCTGCTCATTCATGGTGTGCGACATGCTCGGGAAACAACCACAGCAGCTTCCCTGGGCCCCCAGGCCCCTCACCTTTCCTCCGCGCTCTCGAAGCAGTCGATTTGGGCAAACACATCTGCGATCTCATCCTTCAGCTTCTGCGGGGTGGCAGAGGGCGCGATTGGGAGGGGCAGGGGCAGAGGTCAGGACCCGAGGGGTTTATGACCCTCCTATAGCAACCACTTGCTCCCCTGGGCGAGACTCCTGACCTGGCCTCCTCCCTGACCTCTATCCTGGGCCCCCAGTCTGAGGGACCCTCAGCCTGACAGATCCCCTCCCCGGATGTCTCCTACCCTCGAAGTCCCTCCGTTGCCTCTGTCTACACCTGTGTCTCCACTGGCTCTTGTCTCGGGGGCTGGGAGTCCGAGGCCCCCACGCCTTACGCAATCTTCCAACCTCTCCCCTCTGAGTAGTGAAGTCTCCTGCCCTCTAGCCAAGCCCACTGGACACGCCTGCCCCCACCTGCTGGCGTCTCTCTGGCGCACAGCGTGGAGCCTGCCCCTGCCCTGTGAGACACCCCCCACGGTTCCCTGCTGTCCCCCAGTTCCACCAGCAGGCTCCAGCTGTCTCTGCCTCCCTCCATCTACTCCTAGGCGCCGAAATGTGCCAGGTACTACAGGGAGACCAGGGCACAGGCAGGGCAGGCCCTCTTCTCGGGGACGCTGCAATTCCTGTGGGTGTTACAGATGACACTAAAGCACAGAGAGGTGGCACGACACGCCAAGGGCGGACTCCACCCCAAGCCTGTTTCATCTTGACTCTGGAGGAAGTGCCTGGTGGCAGAGGAGACGCCCTGACCCCTCGCCCTGCAACCACCACCACAAGGTAGAGGGGGAGAGGGGCAGCTGGTCCAGCCCCCTCTGCAGGGCAGTGGCATGAGCACCTGGCAAGTGACCCCAAGAAGTACCCCAGCCCCTCCCTCCTCAGGGCTCAGGGCCAGCTCCGGGCCATAGCACCTACATCTGAGCCCCGTCCGCCCCGCCCATGACACCTTGGCTGAGTCATGGAGTGGCTTCCTCACAAGTAAAATGGGGATTCATTTGCAAGTGCTAACTGAGCACCTACTATGCTCTACTAGTGGGCTGGGGCTGCAGTGGGGGTGGGGGGCAGGCAGACCTGGCCCTGCTCTTGTAGAGCGCACAGGCTAGTGGCACTGGGTGCATGAGTGGCCACAGGCCACAA
>RJWJ010044850.1:0-11997 GCA_004363605.1 Indri indri | reverse complement strand
TAAAAGAGAGTGTGGCTTGCTCAGTAACTCACCGACTCCTAAACCCATTTTCAATGCTCAGGTATTATAACTCTGGAGAGTTCAGAATGGAAGGTTGTCATGCCAAGGGCAAACCCTCCCCAGGCTGCAGTGGATGTATAACCAGCAAGGAAAATCCGGGCCTGTGCCAGCAATCACTGAGAAAATAGCACCACCTGTCGGTAGTCGTATTTCAGCATCACAAATATTTCTTCGGGAATTGCTGGAAGCAGCCGGTGGTGGTTACTTGCAACGGATCTAACAGGTTCTCCAGTTTACCTTCCACACCCTCCCCATTCAACCATAAAGGAATCCTCCTGTAATAGTCCTGACTCATGACCAGTTTTCCCAGTCCCACCGATGGGACTCCCTAAGTTAGGGAAAATGGAAAGTCATGACTTATATTGGCCTGAATTCAGCCTCCGTGCAACCTTTGACACTGGAAGGAAAAACCCTGCTCACTCTGAAGCCCCTCAAGTATTTGAAAATAATTCTCATGTGTTTGCTACACCTTTCGTTCTTCCTCCAGTCTGTGTATTTGTATTTATTCAACTCAACCTCATGAGATAGTTTCCAGACGATGCAACATCTCGGTTACTTTCTTAGTTGCTCTTGTCTGTATCAATAAACGAGCTAAAATGAGAGCACCCAGCCTAAAAATACATAAGCTGCATTTTTGTAACTTGTTCTTAGTAAGCAGAAAGTATAGACTTGAAGTTTCTCGTTCGATAGCTACAAATAGATAGGTATCTGAATATTTCAGAAGAATAAAAAAGGGAACACCGAGGCATTTTTCATTTGCCGGTATTTAAGCATAGATAAATGTGTGCATAGATAAATCTGTGCTACAACTTATGAGGAAGAAGGAGAAACCTAATACAAAACTCCTATTAAGTATGGGAAAATACTCATTTAAAAAGTTAAATTAGGTGGTATATGCATATAGTGAAATAGTATTCAGACATAAAAAGAAATGAAGTGCTGATACATGCTAAAACAGATAAGCTAAATAAAAATCATAAAAAAAGTTAAATTAACATAAAATCTAAAAAATAGAAAAAAGAAAATAATTGAATAGATAGTATCATGTATTTCTAGTTGCAGGGAGGTTTTTATCTCATTCTTATTTATTGCTCTGTACTCATTTGCTAAATTCCATGCAACTCTCTTACTATTTTTGTCCATTATAAAAGCCCAATAAATATTTGTTGGGTTGCTTTGGGGAGAAAAGCATTGACTTGCACAGAAATTATTAAATGCTTTAAAATTAGAGAAAATTAGCCAGGCATGGTGGCGCACGCCTGTGGTCCTAGCTACTTGGAACGCTGAGGCAGGAGGTTTGCTTTGGCCCAGGAATTTGAGGTTATTGTGAGCGATGATCAGGCCGCCACGCTCCAGTCTGAGAGACAGAGTGAGACCCTGTCTCCACAGAAAAAAAAATTAATAGAATACCAAAAAAAACTATAGGTCAATTATGGGTTAGAGAAATAAAGGAATGATTTGTGGAATGACAAATTGTCTTTATTGTTTAAAAAAGGGGAAAAAGTTCAGGACGGAGGAGAGATCTAGAACAGACAGATACCCCTAACCTGGGTGGAAATATAAAGAGCAAAGACATCACGTGCTGCGCATAACACAACACCTTTGGTTAGGAGCTAAACGTGAACTGGGCATTCATTCTCTGCACGTGGATAGCTTAGATGTTTGCTAGGACTTCGAACAACTAAGTTAATTTGATTGTGATTTCTATTTAAACACTAGCAACATTCCTTTTGCAGAACCTTCTGGATACACAGCATCGCATCCTGCTAGAACATGTTCCTCCCATCTCTTCCTCAACATCCCTTCTCCCTTCAGCTTTAAAAGTCTAACTCAAAATTCACCTCTTTCCTGGGTGTCCCTTGGCCCTCTACCTGGGCAAAGTTAATGGCTCCCTATTCCATTCCAAGCACAGTGGACCCCTTTGACAGCCAGTGTTACCATCACGGCATAGCTACCTGACTATTGCTCATGAACCCTTCCCCATCCCAACGTGAACTGGATCACCCATTTGTGCAGCCCCGTGATCCAGCCCAGGGCCCAGCACCTCGTAGGTGTTCAATTCAAATTTGTCAAAGTAAATCATTTGTTTTGCTTTGGCCTCTGTTCTTTGCTGGTTGTAGTGTGTTTGTGCGGATAGCACACAAATAACACAACTGAAGCCGTGTATATAATCTCTACACCATAAGGGACTATTGCTAAACCGCCCGTTTAGCTTTTTGTCAGAGCAGTTTGTTGATCTTAGACTTTGGATTACAAATTGCAATGATTAGCTACAGCTGGAGGAAATATTAAAATGTAATCACTAAAATTATCTTTGTCTAATATGTCCTTCATAAAGAAAGAATGTTGCATTTCAAGAAGAGAATCTTTTGCCCAATGTACTGTTTGGTTTGCATATTTACATTTAGCAAAATTCTTATTCTTTACTGTCTTAGGAAAAAAATACCTCTTTTTCTTTCCTTTTTGACTGCAAAACTAGTGGTTATTCTAGACCACTGTTGTCCCATAGAGATTTACTGTAAGGCACAGATGTTAGCCACATATAGAATTTATATAAAAATTTTAGTGGCCACATTTAAAAATATAAAAAGCAACAAGTAAAACTCATTTTAATAATATATTACATTTACCCCAATATATTCAAATATTGTCCTTTCAACACATACTCAATATAAAGTATATGAATGTGATATTTCACATTCATTTTTGTACTGTCTTTGAAATTCAGTGTGTATTTTATACTTAGAGCACATCTCAATTTGAACGTAAGTGGCTACTTACTGTCATGCTGGACAGTACAGTTCTAGTTAGCTAACACTTACGGAATATTTTCGATGTGCTTTACCTGCGTTCTTTCAATACCCATTTTACAGATGAGCAAACTGGGACTTGAAGAGCTTGAGCTATTTGCCTGAGGGCTGCTTTTCGGTGTGGCAGGGCTGGAACTGGGCAATAAGGCTTTGACTTCAAAATAATGCACTGAGTTAAAATGAGAGCCGTGGGAAGAGGCAGCGTGAGAGATGATCAGGCTTTTAGAGATCAGACACAACGGTGGAGGCTAATTAACAGCAGGTCACGGGGTGACTGGAGACAGGTTTGAAAGAAGGAAACGTCTGAGGCAAAATGTGGGTGCCAGGCAGAGGATAGGTTTATCCATTCAGACCCTGCCCCCAGTGTCCCTTGGAGTTAATTTATTCCCTGCCAGTGTGTGTGCCTGGCAGCCATCTGAGTGCCACGTACTCAGAACAGAGTGACTTCTCTTCCTTCCACTTTAAACTTCCAACTGCTACAGGAAGCTTGGGTAAAAGCATACGCTATGGCGACTGGTATGAATTAAGCCTAGAGTCTCCGAATAATTCCAACGCCATGGCTCTGTTATAAAGGTCTGTAAAATATTATCCCGGTGGCCTGGATTACACAAACGTGCACAAATGGCAGTTGCCTCCTTTTCCTTCACACAGTGTTAAAAATGAATAAAATGTGTTTCCCATCGCCCTTCCCTTGTGCTTGGGGACTCAATGAACTCATTCTGAGTTGCCACGTCTTTATAAAAATGTCTTGTTTTTGCTGAAACATGTTTTCGATCAAGAACGTAATTCCACGGTTGCGCGGGCGTTTCTGAAACAAATACGTGTACGGAACAAGTGCGTGGAGGAGGGCTTGAGTTTTGGTGACTGATCCCAGGAACTGGAGGTTTCTTGAATTGTAACCTTAGCTTCATGGAGAACTCGTTAGGTGATCTTAAGGGAAAGGACCATCGTCCGTTCTTACTGATCAATCTCTTGTTCTCTTTCTCTCTCTCCTTTCGGGATTTGAAAAATTGGAAATACAGCTGAACAGTGTCAATCATTTTTGTTGAGCTATATAGAAGTTTAACTCTTAGATTTATGGAATGTCATAAACTTCAGGCAAGCTCCACAACAGCGTTATTTTTTTGATGTGTGGCTCGTTTTTTTTCAGATATATTTCTGAATATTGAGATGTAGCAGGTCCTGTTTACCCAGCCCTTATCATGAACTCTACATTTTGTGACACAGATAGAAGATATTAATATCTAGTCAAGTCCTTTGCCCAGTTTTAATTGGTTTTCTGGTCTGTTTATTGTCGAGTTGTAATTGTTACTTATATATTCCGGATACTCGATGTATCAGATGTATAATTTGCAGATATGTTCTCTCATTCTGTAGGTTGTCTTTTTGCTTTCTTGAGAATGTCCTTTGATGTACAAATTTTTTAAAGACCAAATTTTATAAAGGATCATGTTTTCCTGACAAAATTCGTACTACATTTCTGTTCTGATGGAAACTATTAGGTCTAGGATTACAAAGCCAGCGATGTATCATTCAGAGACGCCTTAATGCACACATTCTATTACAGAAAGAGTGCAAAGAGAAAGATGGTGAATAGAACTTTTCTACTAAGGACAGGATGAGAGAAGATGTGTTAATAACTAGAAAAATAATTTGGAATTATCTTATGTGTAGTTTTTGCTTGAATGCCTGTTCCTTTAAAATCTGTTTATTGAATAAACCACTTTCACTTGACTTACCCACAGAGATTATTTCAAAATGGAATGATGATACTTTTTAAAACAAAATTATAGACTTTATTTATATGATAAACTCGGGGTGGATTTTTTTCCTCATCTTTGCATTATAAAACATTTTAAAGATTAATTATTTTAAGTTTTCAATTTTGATGGAGTTCAGTTTATCTATTTTCTAAATTTATCTGTTTTATTGATGGATCTATGTTTTCTTCCGGCTTGCACGTTTGGTGTCCTATTTGAGAGGCCGTTGCCAAATTCAAGGTTGCAAAGATTTACCCCTATGTTTTATCCTAAGAATGTCATGGTTTTAGTTCTTACATGTAGGTCTCTGATTCATTTTCAGTTAATCGTCGCATGCTAATGTAAAGGCCCTGTTGACTCCGGTTCACCTTCTTTTCTTTCTTTCCTAGGAAGCCTTGAAAGCAAGGGTCTGCACATTTTCAATCTGACTTCTCTGAGCAAGTCGGAAAGCATTCTGTCTGCCACGCTGTATTTCTCTGTCGCAGAGCCCGTCAGCGTCGGCCCGGGTTGTCCGGGGTCTCACGGGTGCTCTCATCGTGCCCAGAGGAAACACAGTCAGATAGACCTCTCTGCGTGGATCCTCACACCCAACAGAAACCAGAGTCAACTCCTGCATCACCTGTCAGTTGACGTAGCCAAACCGCATGGAGATACCACATCCTGGCTGTCTACAGACATCACTCAACTCTTAAGGAAGGCCACGGAAAACGCAGAGTTCCTCATAGGATTTAACATGACCTCCACAGGACACCAGCTGCCAAAAAGGATGTTACCTGTTCCAGAGCCTTATATCTTGGTCTATGCCAACGATGCCGCCATTTCTGAGCCAGAGAGTGTGGTATCGAGCTTACGGGGACACCGGAATTTTCTCACCGGGGCCGTGCCCCAGCTGGACAGCCACATCAGAGCCGCCCTTTCTATGGAACGGAGGAAGAAGCGCTCCACGGCGGTCCTGCTGCCGCTGCAGAACAACGAGCTTCCTGGGACGGAATTTCAGTATAGCAAGGACGGGGCCTGGGAGGAGAGAAAGCCTTACAAGGCCCTGCAGACTCAGCCCCCTGAGAAGAGTAAAAAGAAACAGAGAAAGGGACCCCACCCGAAGAGTCAGACACTCCAGTTTGACGAACAGACTCTGAAGAAGGCAAGAAGAAAGCAATGGATTGAACCTCGAAACTGTGCCAGGAGGTACCTCAAAGTGGACTTTGCGGATATCGGCTGGAGCGAGTGGATCATCTCCCCCAAGTCCTTTGACGCCTATTTCTGCTCTGGAGCCTGCCAGTTCCCCATGCCAAAGGTAGCATCGCTCTCTGTCCTGTGCTCGCGTCCTGTTTCCGTAGGGTAGAAAGACGCGCTCAGCCGAGTGTGTGCGAAGTGTGTGTTTTCATTTACGGAATCTATCTGGACCCTTATTTACGAAATGTATGGTAAAAATAAATAAGATGCTTGGTTTTCTTTAATGGTTGCCAAAGTAATATGAAGTTAGTATTGATATCGAGAAAGATATGAGGAAAAAAGTTACGTGCAAAATGCTTTTTGCATTGCTCCCAAACATGGTACGTGTTCAGCTGCGTGGTTCCCTGTGAATCCACACCTGTCCGCAGTAAGCAAGCCCCAGGTTGTAGAAGGCTGACCTTTTAAGGGGTATTCAAGCAATGAGTGGAAGCCCTGGGAGCAAAGAGAAGGGCTAATGGGATTGATGCCCCGATGCGGAACATGGTTTGATAAATAGTGTCTTGTGAGACGAGTTGTCCCCACGGAGGTCAGGATCAGGCTTGAGCCGGGATAACTGGCCTCATGAAATGCACCAAATGTTTATTTCATTTGCTTCCCTGCGAAACATTAACAAGGAGATCAAAATAGGATACAAGGACCCTGTAAACTTCTTCCAAGACCTGTTTCAACCTATCGGGGCTTAACCTGTGTCTCTTCCAAAATCAGTAAGGACTGTACTTTGTCATATTTGTACTCAGTATCCTGACAAATGTATTTGCCTCTTCAACTCCCCGTCCGTCTTGCACAGAAAGTCCAAGCGACTGTTCTCTTTGAATTTAGAATGTAAATAGTACATTCTAGAATAAAATACAGCGGTGCCCTCCTGCCGTCAGTGAAGCTTATGCTGCACATCCGTTCTCATCTTGTAACAGTTTGAATCTTTGTTATTCAATAAAAAGGGGCTCAAGGGAGAGAAGTCAGAGGAAGAATAGAATTTGTTTTTGCAAAACTTGAAGTGAATCCATTTTTGGTATTGTCTGATAATGGAGGAAAAAAATCCTTTGCCCCAAAGAGTGATCCATTTCTGCTTATTGATGTTTAAAATGGCATTTTCACGTTCTAGCCCTGTGGTCACTGGGATGCCAAGTGTAACAGACACATAATAGCAAAGGTCCAAAAGCCAGGTCAGCCTCAGGGCCCAAAACTTGATTGAAATCCCAGTTTCTGGTTTGAATATCTCAGAAAGATGAGCTTTCTACATTTTCTAAGACCTTTTCTTTCCCAGGGATTTTTGGTTATTTCATGGTGCATGAATCCCAAAGCAAAGTAAGAATTCTATGCATTTATAATTATATAAAGAGCTTTATCTTGTCTACATATTCATAAAGGACATTTTACCGATCAAACAAAACTCATTCAACTGGGATGACATTTAAAAATACACGCACAACAAAGTTCAGAAGTGCAACAAGCAGCGACGAATCTTTATTTCACACGTGGCTTGCCTTGTGGCGTCGAGAGGTAAGGATGGATTCAAAATCTATCTTTAAACCCACGACGACTGACTTTAGGTGGGTCTCAAGAGTTTTCCAAATAATCTGTCTCCCTCTCATAAACTAATTTCTTCTGGGTAACCTGGAGAAGGAATTTTTCTCTTCCCTCTGGACTCCAACTTTCAGGCCCCCAGGGAGCCGTGATAATGTGGAGATAGTGAGTTGACTTTTCAGCCCCTAACTCTGGAAAACTGGCTTAGTGTCCTGCCTTCCACGATGACTTCCAACGTGTCCCGCTCATGTGGTTACCTGCTTTTACTGTTCAAAAACCTACTGTGGCTTCAGAAGAGCTTCACCATGGTTCTCAGTGATCTAAAGAAGAATAATGTACAAACTGAGAGATAAGAATAGCAGAGATAAATTTAAGGAGAGAAGTATGTCAGTGCAGTAAAATGATTTCATGTATATTCTTGGTCATAGCAGAGGTTCTTAAGCATTAATGGGCCTCCGAATTGCCTGGAGTCTAGCTGGTGTGTAGGCTTTGATCTGGTGGATGTCGCAGGCGGGGCTAAGATTCTGCATATGTCACAAGCTCCTCGGTGACACTGATGATGCCAATACACAGATTGCACTTTGAGTAGCGCCATTGAGAGTCACATCCTTTTGGCTCGAATCTTGGTTTCACCACTTACCAGCTAGAGTTCTTTGGAGAAGTTACTAAAACTCTCTACGTGTTGGTTGTATCATTTTTGAAACTGGCAAGATAGTAAACAACAAAGATAATAGTTTCTACGTAATAAGAATTGTGGGAAAATGAGATAGTAGAGCTCCTTGCACTTAGTAGGTGTTCGCGAATGGTTGTCATTGACGTTACGGTCCGTGGCCATGGCCAAGACCGAGAAGAGCAGAGACTTAAGTGTAGAAAGCTGAGCAAAGGCTACAGAGGAAAAGGGATCAAGAGAATAAAAGTGATAAGGCAAGAAAAAGCTTTCTGGATGTTTCTAGTCCCTTTTCAAACATCGCAAAGCTGAAAACTAGGATTCTCCCTGTGGGTTCGACAGCCTGTGGGCCAGCAAGGTTTCTCCGGAGAGTCACAGAATCAGGAGAGCATCAGTCGCAGCAGCCAAAGTCACCCTGATATTTGTCAAACCTTGGAATGGCATCAGAACTCCAGGGAGTTGTCACAGGAATGAGTCTGGAGTTTTCTCTCTGAGCTCGAGATTTCCTCTTGCCAAGTTGAGAGTGGAGGTTCGGCTGTTACAAAGAGCTCTCAATCCCTCATCACTTGCGTGGCTCTGCTTAGCTTTTATAGCTTTCTAGCGGTTTTCCCTTTCAGCCTCCCAGGCTTGGTGTCTTTTAAGGGTACGGTAACTAAAAGGGCGGGAAACTGAAGCCTACGCAGAGGCCACATTAGGGTAATTAACAAACATTGCTGCAGTCAGCACAGGGTCCGTTGTGGCATCAGAGTGAACTGTTTCAGTAAAAATAGAGTCCGAGCAACAGAGGATAACAGAGGTCTCCGGCTGGATCGGTGCAATATTTGGAATAACTGAAGCACCAAAATGCTTTCAGACTTTAGATACACTTTTCGCCCCAGAGGAAAGTTCTCCCAGGCTAGACTCCTCCATCAGCCCCCCTCTCTCTCGGCCTCCGGAGCGAAGGCCGGCCCTACACGGCGAGGCTCTTTGTCTGCAAAAGCTGACAACCTGTTCTGTAATTCAGAACAGCTGTGTTCTGCCTTTCCCAAATTCCAGGCTTTGCCCTTTCCCTGATTCCAATTAGATATCTGCTGCGCTGTCACGCCCATGTGGGCTGGGCTGGAAGGGATGGAGCAAAACCCCACAGCCCGGGTCAGGAATGAGGGCTCCGGGCTGATGAGAAGCTCTCCCCTGCCGATGCGCTTGTGATCAGATTCAACTCAGGGACATCGTACACGGCTTGGCAGGTGCAGGCCTGACCACTGTAGATTTCGTTCGCGAACACGACAGTTTGAATTTTTCTGATTTCTGGCCCTTCCAGCCAATCTGTTCTCCCAGGGAGAGACTCTTGGAATTCTGCCATGAGATGAAAAATGCCCATCCAGCTAAAGCCAAGTTCTATGTTTTGCCTCTCCTCACCACCTTAACAGAGATGGAAAACAGAAATTTCAAATGAAAATGACTGAGCTGTTGTCGCTGACAGAGATCCAAGAGAACTAACGAGGATTAGAGGAATGAAGTTATTTTTGCAAGGAACTGTGCAAAAGCTGGGAATAGCAAAGACATAGAATTAGGCAGCGAAGAATCTAAACACATTGAACCAAGTTCCCATATAAAGAAGAAATTCACATTTACTGAGTTCAAAATGATACGCCCTCAATTAATTTCCTGAATCTTCCCATTCTAATCTCTAGTCATGAAGATGAACTCTAAAAATATTAAATCTTGATGTACTGAGTTACCCAAGCAAAAAATTACCTAAACTGACGCAGAAGTCATGTGTCACACTCATTAGAAAGAGAGACTGGTAAGAAAAAGAGCACAGATATGCATTTGTGATTGATGTATTTCTTAATGTCTTAACTTGCTCATCAGGAAAGTGATGAGAAACATGATCTGAACTCAAAAACAAACAAAAATTATGTACTGGCAATACGCTTTACACCAGCAAATGACCGCATGGATCTTTTGTGCATGACATAATTATTCTTGGTAATGGCAGCTTGATCAGAGGATTCCAGAATGAGGGAGAAAGGAGGAAACTCCCTTGTAATCTGAGCGGTTCCTGATAAGACACATCAACCCAGAATCAAGGTCTTGTGCCTGAATTCCAGCAAGCCCACCAGAGACTACTCACGTAATCATAGTTTCTGAATCTATCATTTCTGAGTTGGAGACTGGAAAAAAAAAAAAGGACAGGAATTTTCCTAGGAAACACCCATGAATATTTTCCATATCGACACCAGGTCATTTGAACAGAACCTTTTATTTTTGTTGATGGGAATTATTTCCAAAGAAATAGGTAACACAGAGCATATGCTATTTCTTGTAAGGATTTCATCCATTTAGCAAGTATTTAGTCAGTGCCTGGAATACACCCCGCTCTCCAGACAGCAGTATTTATCACCCAGGGCCTCAGCTAATTAAGTAGATCTACTCTGCATGAAATTTAAATATTTTAGAAGTCATTAAACATTAAAATAACAGAATAATGTCGAGAAATCTGATTCGAAAAATCCTTTGGGGCTTTATGACAAGCTGTTTGGATTAAGTCAGTAGAGAAAAGTGGGTGGCCGCAAAAGCTTTCTTTATAAAAAATACCAATAGTGATGAAATAAGAAACAGCTGACACCTATTGTACAATACTGATCGCAGTCTGTGTTAAGTTACACATACGTTATAGATGATGCATGGCAGATACTACACAAAATAGAACAGCATGGACTTCCTTCCCTTAAGGGGAGAATACCCTGCTTTGCAATTAATTAAAGCTACTTAATTAAAAGTCAACTATTCTTTTTAACATACATTTAAAGTATCTAAGAAAAAAAGGATAAGAACAGCTGCTCATCACTAAGACTAATTTTTAATTTATTCCTATTCATAGTAAAGTGGAAGTCTAATGTGTGGATATTTTTTTTTCATTGAAATTGAACTATGGGATGAGATAAATTAAATTTGCCCTTTCTCTGCCATAAGGAATGTTTTTGTTTTTGTTTTTGTTTTAGTATGCCAGCTTTCTATATTATTTGCTTCTCCCTTGGCCTGTATGTACACTTAACCTTTTAACTTGTTCCAGTTTCCCATGGCAGGAGTTTTAGGAATTTGAAATTAAAGTACCAGTTCACTGGGGCAAAGGTGCCATGAGAAATTAAAAAGCCAGAGTTTTGGTCTAAATACTATTCCTGACTTGATCTCTGGCAAGTTACCAAATTTCTGTTTCTCAATGTGTTTAAAACAAAACTACTTACACCTGCCTAAAAGAAGCATTGCCGAAAACTGATGCCGGAAAGTGTGGCATCCTGGCCAGGTGCAGTGGTTTACACCTATAATCCCAGCACTCTGGGAGGCCGAGGCGGGAGGATCGCTTGAGGTTAGGAGTTCGAGACCAGCCTGAGCAAGAGTGAAACCACGTTTCTACTAAAAATAGAAAAATTAGCTGAATGTGGTGGCGCATGCCTGTAGTCCCAGCTACTTGGGAGGCTGAGGCAGGAGGATCGCTTGAGCCCAGGAGTTTGAGGTTGCTATGAGCTAGGCTGATGCCACGGCACTCTAGCCTGGGTAACAGAGTGAGACTCTGTCTAAAAAAAAGAAGGAAGGGAGGGAGGAAGGAGGGAAGGAAAGCAAAGTACGGCATCTCGTATGAAGTTCTTACTACCACTCTTGCAATACCTAACATTCTGGGCTTTCAAGTGACAGTTCCTTTAGGCAGAGGAGAGCTGTACGGGCTCTCTAAATAAACCACCTGTTTCCCACGGATGTTAATGGTTCCATTTGGCATTTTCTTAGGGAAGAGATTTTACCCAGGCTTCTTTGGTGAAGTTCCTGCCATCCCTAGAATAACCTTAAGCCCCCTGGTTTATTCCCAGAGGACGTGGCCCACTCTTGGAACCGGCTCTACCAAGTTTAATTCCAAACCCATAGTGCAACAGTGACCCCCAGTGGCCAATGGTGTGGGCTTCCT
>RJWJ010044849.1:0-12012 GCA_004363605.1 Indri indri | reverse complement strand
CAGTTACAGGACAGTTTGAGCCAAAAGCCCAGCCTTTCCTTCAACATCCAGCATATCTGGTTTGCCCTACACATTTCATTATTTCTCTTCTCTCCTCCTCCTCCTCCTCCTTCCCCTGCTCTCTCTCTCTCTTTCTCCACCCCTCATTCTTTGAAATGGTATACATTCTAACCACATAGGGTCACCACCATCCTAGCTTCAAATTTGTAGCTAGTTGGCCACAAGCCCTAAATCACAATTTTAAATTAATGTTAAAAATTATCTTATTTCATAATAGGGTGACTACAGTTAACAAAGATGTATTGTATATTTCAAAATAGCTAGAGAAGAGGATTTTGAATATTTTCACTACAAAAAAATGGTAAATGTTGGAGGTAATGGATATGCTAATTATCCTGATTGGATTGTTTTACAATGTATACATGTATTGAAACATTGCATTGTACCCCGTAAGTATGTACAATTATTATGTGTCAATTAAAATTTAAAAAAATAAAGATGGCCAGAACAGATTTTATAATTTTAAAAGATTATTGTATTGGTCCTATTTGGTTCTAGTGTCTTGGGTTTGTGGAAGATGTTTTCTTGGGAAAGAACACAATTAGCTCTAAGACCATGAACTTTTAATGTTTTTAGACATTAGTCAAGAAATCCCACCCTAAAACATCCTCCCAATTCCCAAAGAAAAGAAGAGAAAAAGGTTATACGTGGCCTGTCTTAGACCATTTTGTGCTAGTATAACACAATGCCATAGGCTGAGTAATTTATAATGAACAGAAATGTATTGGCTCACAGTTCTGGAGTCTGAGACGTCCAAGATCAAGGGCCTGGCATTGTGTGATGGCCTTCTTGCTGCATTGTAACACAACAGAAGGTATCACGTGGGAGAGAGACAGAGAGTTAGAGAGACAGAGAGGGGCCAGACTCCTTTTATAAGGAACCCACTTCCTAGATAACAAACTCACTCTCAATAATGGCGTTAATACTCTCATAAGGACAGAGGACCCACCACTTAATA
Organism: Indri indri; assembly: GCA_004363605.1. Classification (NCBI taxonomy): domain Eukaryota; kingdom Metazoa; phylum Chordata; class Mammalia; order Primates; family Indriidae; genus Indri; species Indri indri. The sequence goes on along the minus strand of RJWJ010044849.1, from coordinate 10,994 downwards.
CTGCTACAATGGCAATTAAGTTTCCAACACACGGTTTCTTGGGGGCACATCCAAACCATCATGAGGCCCTATGCAATTCTCTTCTTGATGTACTGAACAGTGTGACAAGCATAGGCATGGCTGGTGTCCAGCATATAATGACAAAAGAATCAGTACTGAGAACAAATATCACATTGAAATTTCAGCAAGATACTGTTCCCCTAAACCATCTAATTGCCCTTAGAATGAATTTGAAACTGCCGGCAAGTCTTTATGTGATATGGAGTCTTGCATGCCCCTCTAACTCTTCTTGTGCTTCTCTCTCCTCTTTGCTGTGATTGCCCGTGTTGTCCCTGTTTGTGTGCCTCGAATATGCCAAGGTCCTTCTGCCTTAAGGGCTTTGCCTTGGCTGTTTCTTAGGCCTCGAAATATCTCCCCGCCACCTTATCTTCACATGGCTGAGTCCTTCTCATCCTTCACGTTTCATTTCAAAAGTCCCTTTAGATAGATCTTTACTGGCCACCCGTAAGAGTTTCTTCCAAGGTTACCCTTTATTGTATTAATATTATCCTCTTTACAAACACTTACACCGGCCTAAAATTATCTTACATTTTATAAAATTTGTTTATTTTTGTTTCCTCACACTGGAGTATAAGCTCCACAATTGCAGGAAAATTTTCTGTTTGCTCATTGCGTTTCCTTTATCACTAAATAGTGCCTCTACAGTAGAAAAAAAATAAATATTTCAAATGAACAGAGGATTATCAAATGTTGATTAAAATAGCTTTATTTCAAAATGCAAAGTTAAAATCACCCTAGTTTGAAATAGAAGCATTAAAATGCTGGTAAAAAGTGGCAGATCCAAAACAGGCCATTTTTCCCAAAATGTCTTTGTGACCTAGATCTAGGGAGGAATAGATAACAAGAAGGAGCCTTTGAGATCCAGGCTTTAGCATGCTCCTTCAGGGTCCATACTGACAAGTGTCAGCAGAGTGGAGGGGGGAGGGTGCTATTCCACTTTCATAAGAGCAGATAAATAGGAATTTAGTTAAATAGTGCAATTTCTGTGAAAAATGGTTTGGCAGTTACTCAAGAAGCTAAACATAGAATTATCAGATGACTCAACAATTCCACTCTAAGTATATGTCCGAAAGAATTGAAAACAGGGACTCAAACAGAAATTTGTGTGCCAATGTTCATTCCATCAGTATTCACAATAGCCAAAAGGTAGAAACAAGCCAAGTATTCTTCAACAGATAAATGAATAACAAAATGTGGTATATACATACAACAGAATATGAACCATAAAGAGAAATTAAGTTCTGATACATGCTGCAACATAGATGAATCTTGAGAACATTATGATAAATGAAAAAATCCAGACACAACAGGAAGAATATTGTATGAATCCATTTATATGAAAATTCCAGAATAGAAAAGTTAATAGAAACAGAAAGAAGATTAGTGATTACCAGGGGCTAGAGAGTTTTCGCTTAATTATTACACAGCTTCTATGTAGGGTTGAAGAAAAAGCCACGTGTGCCAGGATACAGATTGGGAGAAATATTTGCAAAACAAATATGTGATAAATAAGTGGTATCCAATTATATGAAGAATTCTTAAAATTCTACAATAAGAAAAGAACCAATTATAAAATACGTAAAAGCTCTGAACAGAAACCTCACCAAAGAAGATATACAAATGGCAAATAATCATAGGAAATGATGCTTAACATTGTATGCCATTAGAAAATTTCAAATTAAAAAACTATGCACTTATTAGTATGTTTAAAACTGCAAACATTGTAAACACCAAATGCTGGCAAGAACATGAACCAACAGTAACACTCATTTGTTGATGATGGAAATTCAAAATTTTATAACCACTTTGGACAGCAGTTTATAAGTTTCTTACAAAACTAAACATACCCTTACCATACAATTCATCAAACACTCTTTGGTATTTATCCAAATGTGTTGAAAACTCATGTCCACAGAAAAACCTTTACACATATGTTTACAGCAATTTTATTCTTAATTGCCAAAATATGGAATCCACCAATGTGGGTGAATGGATAAATAAAATATGATACATACATGCAATGAAATACTAATCAGCAACAAAAGTGAGCTAATAAAAAGAAATGGACCTAACAGACACATAGAAAACATTCCATCTCACAGTAATAGAATATGCATTCTTCTCAAAAGCATACACAATATTATCCAGGGTAGATCATAAGTTAGGTAACCAAACAAGACTTAACAAATCTAAGAAGACTGAAATCATACCAAGCATATTTCGTAACCACAATGGTAAGAAACTAGAAATCAATAGCAAGAGGAAAAGGGGGAAATTACAGATACATAGAAACAAAACAACATGCTCCTAAACAACCAAAGGGTCAAAGAAGGAATCAAAAGGGAAATCAAAAAATATCATGAGAGTACAAACATTTTGGTTGCATGAAATGCTCAAGCCAGGGCTACAAGTATGTCCTTCTTCCATACAGTGTGCCCTGTTTCCATTAGTTGTGTGTTTACCCACCCCACCCCCTGTACCAGCAACCCCCCACCCCCCTACCTGACTGGCATGCAGTGAGTACATAAAAGCCTGAATTTAAAAAAAAAAAAAAGAAAAGAAAAATCGAATACCAGCAATGTATAATGCATCAAAGTCGTATGATTATGTCTCTACAGAGGAAATAAAATTAATAGCATTTATTATTTAAAAAGTTAAAAAAAAATCATGAGAATTCTAGAAGAAAATGTTGGACAAACTCTTATGGGTATCAGCCTAGGCAAAGAATTTATGAAGGAGACCTCAAAAGCAATCACAGCAACAACAAAAATAAATAAATGGGACCTGATCAAATTAAAAAGCTTCTGCACAGCCAAGGACACAATCAACAGAGCAAATAGACAACCTACAGAATGGGAGAAAATATTTGTGTGCTACACATCTAATAAAGGGCTAATAACCAGAATCTACAAAGAACTCAAGCAAATCAGCAAGAAAAAAATCAAACAACCTTATTAAAAAGTGGGCAAAAGACATGAACAGAAACTCTTCAAAAGAAGATAGACTAATGCCCAAAAAACATGAAAAAATGCTCGGCATCTCTAAACATCAAGGAAATGCAAGTCAAAACCAAAATGAGATATCATCTAACTCCAGTGAGAATGGCTTTATCAAAAAATCCAAAAACAACAGATGCTGGCATGGATGCAGAGAGAAAGGTGCACTTATACAATATTAGTGGGACTGTAAACTAGTACAACTTCCTTGGAAAGTAGTATGGAGATACTTTAAAGCACTAAAAGTAGACTACCATTTGATCCAGCAATCCCACTACTAGGTATTTACCAAAAGGAAAAAAAGGTACATCATAAAAAAGACACCTGTCCTTGAATGTTTATAGCAGCAGAATTCACAGTTGCAAAGATATGGAAACAACCCAAGTGCCCATCAATGCTTGAGTGGACTAATAAAATGTGGTATATGTATACCATGGAGTACTACTCTGTCATAAAAAATGGTTATCTTGTATCTTTTGTAACAACATGGATGGAACTAGAGACCATTCTTCTTAGCGAAGCATCACAAGAATGGAAAAACAAACACCACATGTCCTCAATATTAAATTGGAGCTAATAGAACAACACTTATGTGCACATACAGAAGTAAAACTCAAGGGAAATCAAGTAAGAGGGAGAGAGGAGTAAGGGATGGGTAAATTTGACCTACTGGGTATAATACACACTAACTGGGTGAAGGGAACACTTATAACTTTGACTCAAACTATACAAAAGCAAATTATGTACCCAAAATGTGCACCCCTGTAAAACTCTAAAATAAAAAAAAATGAGAAAAAAAAATAGAAACACAGCATATTAAAACTTATGGGATACAGCAAAAGTAGAGCTAAGAGGAAAGTTTAGAGCAATAAAAACCTATGTGAATTAGAAATAAAGATCTTGAAAAACCAACCTAGCATTACACCTTAAGGAAATAGAAAAGGAAGAGTACATTAAACCTAAAGTTAGTAGAAGGAAGGGAATAACAAAGATTTGAGTGGAAATAAATGAAATACACACTAGAAAAATAATAGAAAAGATCAACAAAGCTATGCATTGGCCTTTTAAAACAGATAAACAAAAGTGACAAGATTTTATCTAGATTACACAGAAAAAACAGAAGATAAATAAAATCAGAAATGAAAGAGGAGACATTACAGCTGACATCACAGAAATACAAAAGATCATAATACATTAATATGAATAATTATATACCAACAAATTGTACAAATGAAAAAATTCCTAGAAACATACAACTTATCAAAACTGAATCATGAAAAATAGAAAATCTGAACAGACCAATAAACAGTAAGGAGATTGAAACAGTAATCAAACATCTCCCATCAAAGAAAACCCCAGGACTTTACAGCTTCATAGGTGAATTCTACTAAACATTTAAAGAAGAGTTAGTACTAATCTCTCTTAAACTCTTCCAAAAAATTGAATGGCAGAGAACACTTTCCAAACTCATTTTATGAGGCCAGCATTGCCCTGCTACCAAAGTCAGACAAGAAACTGCAAGAAAATTAAATTAAGGTCAATATCCTTAATGAACATAGATGTAAAAATCTTCAACAAATACTAGCAAACTAAATGCAACAGCACAGTATAAGGATCATACACCACAGTTAACTGTGATTTATCCCTGTGATGCAAGGATGGTTCAACACACACAAGTCAATAAATGTGATATACCACATTAACAAAATGAAGAATAAAAATCATATGATTATCTCAATAGATACAAAAAAAAGCATCTGAGAAAATTATTATCCTTTTATGATAAAAACTCTCAATAAATTAGGTATAGAAGGAATCTACCTTGACTTAAGAAAGGGCCATATATGATAAGTTCATAGCTCACATTACAGTCAACCATGAAAAGCTGGAAGCCTACCTCTGTTCAACATATTACTTGAAGTCCTACGAAGAGGAATTAGTCATGAAAAAGAAATGAAAACACCCAAATGCAAAAGGGAGAAATAAAATTTTCTGTTTGCTGACAACATAATCCCATATATAGAAAATCCTTAAAGATTCCATTAAAACACTTAGTGCTAACAAATAAATTCAGTAAAGCTGCAGGATGTGAAATCATCATACAAAAATCAGTTGTGTTTTTATACACCAACAATGCACTATTAAGAAAACAATCCTATTTACAATAGCATCAAAAAGAATAAAATACTTAGGAATAAACTTAATTAAGGAGTTGAAAGATCTGTACATTGAAAACTATAAAACACTGATGAAAGAAATTGAAGTAGATGCAAATAAATGGAAATATACCTGTTCATGGATTGGAATAATTGATAGTGTCAAAACATGTGTACTACCCAAAGCAATCAACAGATTCAATGCAATCTCTATAAACATTCCAATGACATTTTTCATACAAATAGAAAAGAAAAATCCTAAAATTTGTATGGAACCAGAAAAGACCACTGAATAACTAAAGCAATCTTGAACAAGAAGAACATAGCTGAAGGTGTCACTCTTCCTGATTCCAAATTATATTACAAAGCTGTAGTAACCAAATAGTATGGTATCGGTAAAAAAAAAAAAAAAAAAAAAAAAAAAAAAAAAAAAAAAAAAAAAAAAAAAAAAAAAAAAAAAAAAAAAAAAAAAAAAAAAAAAAAAAAAAAAAAAAAAAAAAAAAAAAAAAAAAAAAAAAAAAAAAAAAAGACACACAGACTACTAGAACACAACAGAGATCCCAGAAATAAACCCATCAGTGTATCATTAACAAATCTTTAACAAAAATGCTAAAAACATACAATGAGGAAAGGACAGTCCCTTCAATACATATTGGGAAAACTAGATATCCACACGTAAAAAAATAAAATTGGATCCTTATGTTATGCCATACACAAAATTCAACTCAAAATGGACAAATGATTTAAACATAAAATCTGAAATTATAAAACTCCTAGAAGAAAATATAGGGTGAAAGCTCCATAGCATTGGTCTTGGCAATGATTTTTTCATATGACACCAAAAGCACAGGCAAGAAAACAAAAATAAACAAGTGTGACTATATCAAATTAAAATGTTTCTGCACAGCAAAGGAAACAATCTATGAAATAAATAGTTAATCTATGGAATGGAAGAAGATAGTTGCAAACCATGTATCCGATAAGGAGTTAATATCCAAAATATATAAGGAACTCACGTAACTCAATAGCAAAAAAAATAAATAAATAAAACAAACGAACAAAAAACAACAACAACAAAACACTATAAAAAATGGGCAAAGGACCTGAATGGACATTTTTCTAAAACAGACATACAAATGGCCAACGGGTATATAAAAAAATTTTCAAAATCACTAATAATCAGGGAAATGCAAGCCAAAACCACAATGAAATATTTCATCACACATGTTAAAATAGGTATTATCAAAAGTCAAAAGATAACAATTATTTGCAAGGATATGGAGAAAAGGAAACCTTATATACTATTGGGGAGAATGTACTTTGGTACAACCATTTTGGGAAATAGTATGGAAGTTCTTCAAAAAATTAAAAATAGAACTACCATATGATCCCTCAATCTCACTACAGGGTTTGCATCCAAAGGAAATGAAGTCAGTATCTTGAAAAGATATCTTCACTCCCATGTTCATTGCAGCATTATCACAAAAGCCAGGATATGGAAACAACCTAAGTACCATTACATACATACATACATACACATACACACACATCAAAATACTTTTTCTTATAAAAGAAGAGCATCTTGCCATCTGGGAGAGCATGTATAAACCAGGAGGACATTACACAAAGTGAAATAAGCCAGACACAGAACGATGACAAATGCTGCATGATCTCACACATATGTGGAATCTAAAAATGTCCAACTCATAAAAACAGAAAGTAGGTTTGTTACCAGGGTTTATGCGGTGATGTAAATGGTGAGAGATGTTGATCACAGGGTACAAAATTTTAGTTGAAAGATGAATAATTTCTGGAGACCTAGCATACAGTTTGGTGACTATAGTTAATCATAATATATTATTAACATATATACTTGAAATTTGCTAAGGCAGTAGGTCTTAAGTATTCTCATCACAAAAAAGTAACTATGTGAGGTGATAAATATATTACTTGGCTTGATTATGATCATTTCTCAATGTACAAATATATCAAAGCATCAAGGCATACATTTTATGTATATACACTATACCTCAGTAAAACTGGACAAAATTGCAATAAAATATTTAGAAAAAGAAAAATAAGTTATAAAGTCACAAAAAGGCATGGGGTAGCCTTGAATGCATATTATCACATGAAAGGAGCCAATCTGAAAGGGCTACATACTGTATGATTCCAATCACAGATTATGACATTCTAGAAAAGGAAAAGCTATGGAAATAGTAAAAAGACCAGTGGTTCTCAGGGCTTTGGAGGGAAGGAGGGACGAACAAGTGGAGCACGGAGGATTTTTAGGACAGTAAAACTACCCTGTGTGATACTATAACAGCGGATACATATCGTTATCCATTTGTCAAAACTCATAGAACACACAACACCAAGAGTGAAACCTAATATAAATTACGGACTTTGGGTGATAGCAATGTGCACGTGTTGGTTCATCCGTTGAACAAATGTATCACTCTCATGCACGATATTAATAAAGAGGCTTTGTGTAGGGGAATGGGAAGGGTAGATATGGGAACTCTGCATTTTCCGTTCAATTTTGCTATGAGTCCAAAACTGCTCTAAAAATTAAGTCCTATTATAATTAATTAATTGGTTAAAAAAAACTGAAGTTTTGGAAATAGTGGTGATGGTTGTACAACATTGTGAATGTAATTAATGCCACTGAATTCTTGACTTAAAAGTGGCTGCAATGGCAAATGCAGCACTGTTGGGTGGGTTTGAAGCATCCAGAGCTCTGGGAGTCAGCACCTTCAACAGGAGAGGAGCTCCTCATGCCCTCGAAGTTTTTCAATAAATATCAGACTTCAGCAATGGAGGGCAGAGGTGACAGAACATGAATAGGCTGTTAGTGAGCACATGAGAAGACCCTTCAGATGTCCAGAGAAGACTTTAGAAAGAGCTGGTGCTGTAATTCTGGTTATAACTATTAATATAAGTTAATTTATTCCCAGAAACATACCAGAATGCATAAACCATAGATTATCTTTCTGCCCAATTCTGAAGACTTCTCTCCTTGACTCCCTTACTTTTGTTAAGGGCACTACCATTTTCACAGTCCCTCAAATTCAAAACCGTGGAGAAAATCTGGATTCTACCTCGCCCTCACCGCTTTCATAGCCAATCATACCCTGAGTTCTGCAGAATCGTCTTTCTCAATGTCTCTTCCATTCATTTTTCTAAACATGTTTTCCCAGATCATTATTATGCTCCCCTTGTTTATAGCAAAAGTTTTCACCTGTCTCTAGTTTAAGTTCCTCCCCTTTAATCTCTTGTATGCATATTCCTGACAAATTCATTTTCCTAAAATCCATCTCCAAGCTTGTCACTTGAGCCCAAGATAGACTTGACATTCCTTATCACCCACTAAATTACCTCGGAATTTAAAGTCCTTCACAACATAGGCATCAGTTTGCAGGATGTTTATTAGGGGTCCACACCTGATCAAGAGAAAGGATCGAGTAGAAGAATAAGTCTAACTATGATGCAAGTCTGATAAAACCTTGGTCAACACAGCAAGGCGCTCTCAAGAGAATATTGCTCGTAAGTCCCTCTGCAGGCTTAAATGGTCCCGCCTCTGTATCCCCCAACCACCCACTTTAGAAATGTCATGGCCCAGGGCAAGGTGACTGACTCCCTGTACTGAGGCAGCCTTTGAAGGAGCTGAGAGTTGGAGGCTGTCTTTTGACCAAATTTCCTGCATCTGGGCATGTGAGTGGGATGTGGGTGGAGAATTTTTCAGCTACCACTATAAACTTCCCATCTTCTCTTTCACTTCTCCTTAATGTATATACTGGGGTCACATAAATTAGTCTCCTAAATCACTCACTCTTATAAGTCTTGTGCTTTCTACCTTTGCTTATGCAATTTCCTTTGATCTTATGAACCCCACTAACTCCCTTCATTTCAATGGTTTACCATCAGTCAATGCCCATCTCAAATATTACCTTCTGCAGAGAACTTTTCTATAACTTAATCAAATATAATTTCATCCCCCCCCCCAATTTCTTTGATCACACTACCTGTAGCACTGCTTTTAAGCACTGTTACTTCTGTTTTCATTCTTTTCCCTGAACTGACATAAGTAGTTTTGTACATACTACATTGAATTTACTTTTGTAACTCTTGGAAAATTTGGTATAGTACCTTGACCTGGTGGGACTTCAACATATAATTTATGCATTGAACATATGCATCCACATGCATATTGCCCACTCAAAGTAGAGCGGGAGCACAACATGGTGGACATCAAATAAAGAAATAAAAAACCGAAGGTTGGTTCTTTGGTTTGGCATTAAAATATCATTTAAAACTTCTGAAGTGCCAGTTTCAAAGTTCAAGATGGTTTCATGTATAAATTCAACTCATTCTCTTTCCACTCCAGTGTTTTACAGGTAAATGGAGAATGAACATCAGCATTATCAATGTCAAAGCTGGATTTAGGATGCTACCTAAGCCCAAATGGGGTTCTCTACTCTTTTCTGCCTTAGTGGAAGGCTTGTCCAGTTAGTTCCAGGCTAAGATGCCAGGTGGAGGTGCTGGAGTTAACAACCTGAGTAAGCCAAGCCAAGGAGTGAGTGAGGGAATGGGGGAAAAGGCCATAAATTCATATTTCAACAGAACTACCCACCCTCATAGAAATATAGAGAGAGTGAGATAAAATCAGGGCCAAGTGTGTGACTTTTAAATAAGGAGAATAATTTTCTGGTCTGGTTCATGCACCAGCCCTCAAGGCAATTCCAAAAGAGAAATTTCCCAGAGATTTTTGACCATGGCACCATTACTGGAAGAAGGATATACTACTTTTAAAGACATTCATTTGGATGTGTAAAATAACATATACTTATTTGAAAAGAGGTTTTCTTACTTTAGAACAGTATTTCTCTTTTTTTAAAGTTACCATGTTTATTTAATATGTCTACTTAGTGCTTTAAATGAGAAGTATGCTTTTTTATGCCTTTTTTATTGATTGATTGATTGATCGATTGATTGATACATTTCAGAACACTATGGGGGTACAAACATTTTGGTTACATACAATGCCTTTGTCTTGCCCAAGCCAGAGCTACAAGCATGCCCATCACCCATCCAAAAACAAAAACAAAAACAAAAACAAATCAAAACATTGTTTCTCAAAGTGTGGTCCCTCAACCAACCATGTCAGAGTCACCTGGGAACTTGGTAAACGTGTAAATTATCAGGCCTACCCCTGCTCCTACTAAATTAGAAACTGTGTATTTGAATAGGCCTTCTACGTGATTTTGAAACATGCTGAGGTAGAAAACTACCCTGAGAGCCATGCAGTTTTCTGTAGGATCTTCCTGAATTATATAAATGAACTGTTCTATATCTAATGTTTTAGTAAAGTGGGTTTAAAATTAGAAAATAAGATGACTCCTTGTGCTAATCTTTTCTCTTTTTAAGTATGCAAAGCAATTTTTTAATGGGGAAAAAAAGCCATTAATTACCATGCTATAGAAACAGCTGTCTATCGCCCAGGGGCCTTCTGTTTAGAACAGTAAAATTCCATACTAGAACAAGTGTGTTGTTTATTCAGAGATGAGTACAGGAGCTATTGGCTGATGCATTTCTACATAAATTACATTTGTTTATAATATTAATCAATCAACAGCATTAAATATTTCACTTTGTTGGGAACACCAAAAAAAAAAAAAAAAAACCACTTCATCAAAGAAAAAAGGTAAGGACAGGAAGGTTGGAAAATTACACACAGTACTCAAACTGATGAAATTTCTAAATATTTTAACATGGAAAGATA
>RJWJ010044848.1:0-11997 GCA_004363605.1 Indri indri | reverse complement strand
GTTAGCAAAGGAATGCCATCTTGACATTACATGAAAATAAGCTCAAAACATGTTGTTCTCCTAAGTACAGAAAATGTATGATTGTGTTTTAATTTTATAATGTGTGTTTTTTAGCGGAGAAATTGATGAAACATCTCCATGTCCACATGGGATCCTGGGGGGTTAGCCATGAGCAAAGAGACAACAGGTGGCTCCATTTTGAAAGTCTTTTAGGGTAGGAGAATGACATTTAGGATATTCTTGCTGAAGTCCTATTGATATATAAGGACCAGATGAAGATCAAAATTAAATAAATAAAAGGAAACCATTTCAAAGTAGAGTACGGCAATCCTAGCTGATTAAGTGATCAGTTAGCAGAAAGAGACAGATTGAGAATTTTCTAAAACAAGTGAGCAAAGGGAAATCTAGAAACCACAAAAGAATACATGTGTGGATATGTTATAAATCATGAAGACCTTTTCTACAATAAGGGCAGTTTCCAACAGGCAACTCTGGATAAAAATTTAAAAATTGGTATGAAAGCCAAGTGGAGAAAATTAAAAGCATAAGCAAGAATAGCTTCAAAACGACTGTTTCAAAGCCTTTTAATGATAACAAAATAGTAGCAAAGAGGAATAAATCGTGAAGGAAGAAAGGTACAAACAAAGATTAAAATTACAAATCTTAGAAAAAGAGAACCACAGATTAACGATGCAATTTTCCCCCAAGGGTAGCAGAAGAAAAGATTTAAATCATTTTGAGGAATTGACTTTCTCTGATGTAGAAATTAGTTTTCTCTTTTAAATACATAAGTTCTGCAGAAATACAGGTTCTTAGTCCAAACTTGGATCTTCCCTACCTTGCCTCCTGTGTATTTTCCTCATGTCCTTTCATTTGGTCTGGAAGGAAAAAAGCTTGTATGACCTGACATGCATGTGAGGACTTGCTGATATTTTAGCCTAGACTGGACAGTGAGACATCAGACATTATGGGAACATAGAAAATTGAGAAATAGCAGCTAGTAAGACAGATGATTAGAATAAGGCATGGAGGGGTATGGTACAAGGAAATTTACAAGTACCTCCTATATAGCAATGTCCAGTAAATACTTGATGAAAAAATGAAAAAAAGAATACAATGACTAATGGTAGAAGAAATTGTCCCAGAGTTGATTGGCATATCAAAACGTATAATATTAATAAAAATAGCTACCACTTATCAAGTTCTTTCACATGCCAAGCACTGTTCCTGGCAGTTTTATATCTTATTTGATTTGTAAAACACCTTTAGAAGCTAAATATTTTCCTCAATTTACTGATTAGAAAACTCAAGGCTCAAAGATATTAAATGTCTAGCCCAAGATCTCTCAGCCAGTAATCAGTGGAAACGAGACTGGAATTCAAGGCCGTCTAACGCAGAGCCTGGGCTGTCAGGGTAGTATGGTGCTACCTCTTCTCCCTGAACAAAATGAATAAGGTCAGGACACCCTCCTGCTGCTTCTAGGATGAACCAGTTTCTGCTATAGCACGCTATAGAGGTTTTATTTTTTAACTATCAGTGTTCTGTCTGCCTTGTGGGCATCTTCACCTGGACATCCCATAGGCCAGGAGTCCTCAACCTTTTTGGCACCAGGGAACGATTTCATAGAAGACAATTTTTCCACAGAAGGAGGCCGGCGGGGTGGGAGGTGGAGCTCAGGCGGTAATAACAGGCTGCAGCCCAGCACCAGGCCGCAGCAGCCCAGGGTTTGGGGAACGCAGCCATAGGCCATAGTCAGTGATTAAAGAACCTGAAACTGAGCCGTAGTCTTGCCAGCAAACCTGTCCTTTCTGCTGCTTTCTCTTGTTTTCATCTCCATTATAGTTAATGGCACCATGGTCTGCTCAGGAACCTGTGAATTATTCTGCTCTCACAGCCTCCACAGCCAATTTAGTCACTAAGTCCTGAGTTTTCACCTCTACAATATCTATGGAGTCTGAACACTCTTTCTATTCCTGCTGCTGATGCCTTTGTCAGGTCCTCATTGTCCTCCTGCACTACTTTCAGGAAGCTTTTGATTTGTTTCCCTGTCTCCCGTGGTTGCCATCTTCAACTCAACCTCAGCAATGCGGCTGCAGTCATTGCCCTGGTTAAAAAACTGCTGCCCTGGGGGAAAAAGTAAAAATCTCTTTTGCTCCTGTGACCTCATTCACCAGCTGTATGCTGATAAATCACAAGTTTATGTCTTTAGCCAGATTTCTCTTCAGAGCTTCCACACTAACACTTCCAACTCAGTATCCATCACCCGCCCAATGCCTCTGACTTTTTCACTGTAATATACACCAGTTACGAGTTCTGGCAGTTCTGCTTCCTGAATAGCTTTCATTGCTGTCTGTTGTTCTCCGTCCTAACTGCCACTACTCGGTCCAGTCTCACACTTCTGCCACAGACTGAGCACCTGAGCCTGCCTTGACAACATCTTTCTCACTAGCCATTGCACCCACAATTTCCTGCTTCTAATCTGTTTCCCATGCATATCATATTTTATCAACTCTAGCACACACTTTTCATTTTGCATTTTAATTTCTTTGAATCAGGATGTATCATACAATTTATTTTGTATCCTAGTTTAATTAACAGCATTTGTTTTTTATAACTCGTATGTAAGATGATGATGCATTTTATAGTAAATGGAATCTTAGATTTGATGAAATTTGATAATAGAAAAAAGACTATGATGACATGTCATAGCACTATGATGACATGTCAGTGAATGAAAGAAATAGATGTAGTTGCTGCCCTCATGGTGCTGACTATGTCACAGAAGCCCTCTTGGCCTTGCTTGAATTTGCATGTTATTTCTCCCTTCAGGACACTTAAATATGTTGGTCCCTCCCTCAGGAAGGGCTCCCTTCTTTGCCCCTCTTCCTAGCCAAACCCTACCTCCTGCTCATCCTTCAGTGCTTATTTACATAGCACTTTCCCTCAGCCACACTGTGAAATACTCTCACTGCTCCTGCATTTCTTTTCATGGCACTCACAGCCTTGCTTTCTTGGATTCTATCTTCATCTCTGAGCTGTAAGGTCCATGAAGGCTGGGACTGCATCTGTCCAACTCACAGCTTTCCCCCCAGCCCTTACTGCAATGTCTGGGCCACATTTGGGTCTCTCTAAATATTCATTGAATGACTACATAATGGTATTGGAAACATGAATTCTAAATGAACTACCCTGACGTACTCTGAATTTTCTACCACTCGAATGTATTATTAAAACAAAACAAAACACAACCAAAAGAGAACCATCAGCATATGGGGTTACATGAGAAGTTTTAGGTTGACAAGTGAGAAGAGAAGAAAATGTATTATCAATTTCAAGCTGAGATACACAGAAGTTGATACTAAATATCATAAATATTTTCTTCCTTAAAATGAGTGCTATACCACTGCAGCATCATAATTTTCATTACAAATCAATATACTAACCAACATTTATACTGCAGCTTTTGTGTCTTGACAGATTAGGTCATATTCTTCTTCTGCTGGTTTTAAAGGCTTCCTTCTCCTTGGTCTACCCTTTTTATTGAAGATGGGCTGCCTTTGTGCTCAGTGGGTTATGTTTATGAACTATTTGTAGATTCAGTTCCAAGTCGTGAGTTAGCCTAGCACTCCAGACATAGCCTGCTGTTTTGCAAACATGAGTCCAGTTATATCCCAAGAAAGCAATTCAAAAAAAAGCTCACTGTGTCATCTTTTTAAATATAGCATGTTTTCATTAGAGTTCAAAGCAGTCTTTAACTGCTGTCTTTTCTTTGCTCTAGATATAAATTTTTCTTCAATTATATATACTCTGGTTCATTATGCAATTGTATGCTTCTTGTAATTGCCTCTACGTTTATATTAGCATAATCTTTCTCTGTGCTACCAAAGGAAAATTTGAGAAATAGGAAAAAAAAAAAAAAAGCCCTTACCTTTAAAATCCTCCACAATAAGTAGAGAAAGAACCACAACTTTAGGCTTTCTAGTTATTGAAGTTTAGCTTTCCTATTTTTAGTAACATCTCCCCAAATAAAAGATAAAAGGGCTATAAAATTTGAAGTACTATTACCACGACCTATAGCAACAAACTACCTCAATGTAGGTATAATCAAAAGGAAAATTCTTATAACCACATTCATATTCAAAGATCTTGTGATATAAGCCAACCCCTGTGGGGGTATTATTTTCAAACATAACAGGTTGACATTATATAATTACACGCTGCTGGATATTGAAATATAGAAAAAGGAAAAAGTGCTTATGGTAGTACTCACAGCACACTATTATGAGTATTCACATTCATCCACATATCTTTAGAGAATTATTTCTAGTTACATATTACAGAATTTAGCAAAGATTTAGTGATTTATTTAATATCAATATTAGGTTTTGACATTAATGTCTTAGCAAGCATAGGGAGACGTGATCCTAAGACTCAGTTCCACTCAATAAAGGGCTCCAAGGTGAACCTCTTCTCCACTGTTCTGTGTTCACTTTATTAAATAGACAGTTCATGTATGTATGTGCATATAAATATTCAAAATTCCATTCAATTATTCTTACAATTTGCACTTTCAATCTACTTAGTATTCCACTTTATTTTTCATTCCAAGTTTGATGATGGCAGTGTTCTTTCCTAAGATAAATTCATTTCTTCTGGTCCCACTTTTTCATCCACTTCTGCTTTATGCATCTTCTATAGAAGAGATGGGGATTTATCCAAACTTCTAATTCCTCAGATTCCTTTTTCAGTATTCTCAATGCTACTTTCCTCCCATTTAATCTCTGGATTATAACCTACTTTTACCTTTCTCCCTTTCAGAGGTCAGGTTTCTACTTCTTTCATTTCTTTCCCTTTATATGGAATTTTTGGTCTATGTGGTACACTACGAAATACAGTTTCACAGACATTTAGCAATGCCTTTGTTCTTGGAGCATTATCTAGTCTCTTTCTTAAATTGGTCAGTTTGATAATCTTAAAATCTCTTCTTCCTACGCTGTTATGTGGGTACAATTTATTGGCTACTTTTGGATTTCTTTCCTATCCATACTTTTTTTTTCTAAAATAGGTTACATATAATTATAGGGTGAATAATTTCATATTTAACATTCTTAGCAATTTTTTTCCTAAAGTTACTTACCTATAGACAGTAAAGGAGAGACAGAGAGCTAGAGCAAGAGACTGAGAGACAGCTAAAATCTATTTTGGGGAAAGCATTAAGGCAGCATACAAATAAACGGGACCTGATCAAATTAAAAAGCTTCTGCACAGGCAAGGAAACTATCACTAGAGTGAACAGACAACCTACAGAATGGGAGAAAATATTTGCATGTTATACATCTGATAAAAGGTTGATAACTAGAATCTATATAGAACTCAGGAAAATCAGTCAGAAAAAATCAAACAACCTCATTAAAGGTGGGCAAAAGATAGGAACAGAAACTTTTCAGAAGAAGATAGACTAATGGCCAAGAAACATGTAAAAAAATGCACAACATCTCTAAGCATCAGGGAAATACAAGTCAAAATCATGAGATATCATTTAACTCCAGTGAGAATGGCTTATATTAAAAAAGTCCCAAAACAACAAATGTTAGCATGGATGCAGAAATATAGGAACACTCATACACTGCTGGTGGGACTGCAAACTAGTACAATCTCTATGGAAATTAATATGGAGATATCTCAAAGAACTAAAAGTAGACCTACCATTTAATCTAGCAATCACTTTACTGGGCATCTACCCAAAGGAAAAAAAGACATTCTGTAATAAAGAAATCTGCACTCGAATGTTTATAGCAGCACAATTCACAATTGCAAAGGTGTGGAAACAACCCAAGTGCCCATCAATACATGAGTGGATTAATAAAACGTGGTATATGTATACCATGGAGTTCTACTCAGCCACAAAAAACAATGTTGATCTAGCACCTCTTGTATTATCCTGGATAGAGCTGGAGCCCATTCTTCGAAGTGAAGTATCACAATGGAAAAATAAGCACCACATGTACTCACTATCAAATTGGTACTAATTGATTTACACTTCAGTGCACATATGCAAGTAGCATTCAAAGAGTGTTGGGCGGGGTGGGAGAGGGAGGAGGGAATGGGTAAATTCCCACTTAATGGGTGTGGTACGCACTGTCTGGGGATGGGTGTGTATGGTAATATTTGTAACCTCAATGTTTGTACCCCCATGATATTCATGATATTTCGAAAGGAAAAAAAAAAAAGAAGAAGAAAGAAAAGGCGGCATACAAGAGCACCCACTGTTTGAGAGTAAATACTCGTAAAGCACTGGTAGCACATGTAGTGGTATAGGGAATGGGGAAACATCTTCCCCATTAACAAAAATCAACCAGCCATGCAATAACAGAATAGGCTGTTCCAATTAAGGGAGCTCAGATTTAAGTCCTCAGTAAAGGTGAACCAAGATTTTTCATGGAGGTTATGAAAGAATCAAAGAGGACTAGGACTTTGTCAGGCTATCCTTGGTCACTAACTTTGTCTTCTCTTAGATCTCTCTTGCTCTTTCTTTCTATTGGCACAAGCTAAGGGCCCAGATGCTAGGATACAAGATGAAAGTCTTTTAACTATCACTTCCTCAACCTGCTACCCTAGGGACAGAGTCATAACCACATAGATTTTCAATAAAACTTGATAATTAGGAATGGTAACTTTCAAAAGAAATTCAGCCAACCTGGTTTGTTTGTTTGCTTGCTTTCAATAAATTATACTTGGGAATCCTTATTAGGGGCATCTTCGCTGGCCTTTAAAAATTCTGGAGGTGTTATCTTGAGGTACACAACTGAAATCATTATCTTTCAACAGAAATAAAATTGGAAAATCTTGCTATCATCAGAACACTAGAAATAAATGAAAATAGACATCAAATAAAAACAAAATGCAAATACTCTGGGATGTAGTGCGACTCTTCTGTATTATCTCCCATTAAATCTGCTCTCCATACCCTTTATGGCCTCTTGGGGCATTGGTGTTCATGAATACAAATATTACCTTAAAAACAAAACAAAAATTTCTTTGCTCTAATTAGGCGAAATGAAAGCCTTCTGTTACAATTCATATTATTAAAATTTTGACATTTTCTAATGGCATAAAACAAGTTTTATTTTTAACAAAGTCTTATATTAGAACAATGCTTGGAAAAGACTTCCAAGTTCTAGTGATGCTTAAGTTTTTGTAATTATTATTTGATACCAAAAATTATGGTGTGACAAAATGATTTTGGTAGTCCCCGATTCCAATTTAACTAGTAATTGACCTCTAGAATGATATGGTTCTAGAATAAAGCGATTGGAATTTTAAAAGATAATCATTATTAAAAGTTACATACATAATAGAAATTGTCATTTCTGAGCAAAAGAATCTGGAATGTAAAGCATTCAAGCAGAATTTAGACATGTCCAAACTATTGGAAAGGATTCTTTAATCTGGGGCTTTATGAACATCACAGAATTGTTGAGAATGACTGAACTGTGTTTAAGAATAATGCGTATGTACACACCCTATTTAAGACACAGGATGAGTTCTGATCTCCATCTTGAGTTGTTCCTCATTAAGGAACAGATGATAACTCTCAGACAGTGGGGCAATGGTCACTATATCTGCTTAAGCCCAGATTTTTTTCTTTCATAATTTACTGATTAAAAAAAATCTTACAGCATCTTTCCTAGCATATCTTTTTCTTGCATCAAGGCCTTTATTAAATTTTTTTGAAATATACAATTATGAATGCTCAAACTTTACTTCACAAAAAGTCTTTTTGGAAATTTTGCTTTTTCCAAAATATTTTCTATTTAATTTTCTAAAAGAAATGGCTATTTTATGCTGTAACTCTGTCTCATTCTGTACTAAGTATTCTGGGCCTGTGTTCATTTTGCAAATATTATTGAGCACCTATGATCAGCAGGTATTATGCTAAATACTATGGACATAATGGTGAATTAGATACCATCCGAACCCCAATGTAACTTATATGCTGTTAGGGAATACAAGCAAGCAAAAAGAAAAAAAAAGGTAATTACCATATAGTAAAGGGCTGGGCTGGGGTCAATTGAAAATGCTGGGAACACATAGGAAGGGCATCTAGTCTAGTGTTCATGAGTTAAAAAAGCCTTCCCAGGAGAAGATGCATGAAATTGAACCCTGAAGGGTGAGTAGGAGTCAGCAGGATCAGGTAGAGAGGAAAAATGGAAAGATTCTTCCAAGAAGATGAAACAGCACACACACTCCTGAACAGACTAGGTGTTCTCTTCTTCATGGAAGAAGTGCTAAAACTGACACCTTCATGTGGAGATGCATGGAACTTTTTCATTGTTGACTGTGCCTCTTGTAACAGCAATTTGGACACATTGATGAACTAATCACGTCCATACACTATAATGAATGGAAACCTACATATATGAGCTTGCTTATAACTACTGAACAAGTCTACTCATTAATAAACTGTACAAAATAAAAGAATATTTGGAAGGAACATGACTGATAATGGGATGGTTTTGGCTGTAAGTAACAATAACCACAACAAATCTAAAATGATTAAATAATTATGACATTTATTTCACATAACTGCCAGGAGTAGGTTAGATTTCCTGTTGCATAATTGCTGGTGTGAAGTTTTTCAAGACCCACGTTCTTTCTGCTTCTATGCTCTGCCATACTTATCATCAGCTTCATCCTATGTCTGTTTCCCCTTGCAGTTATCATTAGGGTCATCAGGGATATATGACCCTTTTTCTTTCTTTTTTAGAAAAATTTATTTTCTTTTTAATTGAAAAAAATAATAAATTTATGGTGTACGATGTGATGTTTTGGTATATGTTTACATTGTGGAACGATTCAGTCAAACTAGTTAACATATCCATCGCCTCACATATTTACCAAGTTTTTGTGGTGAGAACATTTAAAATCTGTTCTTTAAGGCCGGGCGTGGTGGCTCATGCCTGTAGTCCTAGCACTCTGGGAGGCCGAGGCGGGCGGATTGTTTGAGCTCAGGAGTTCGAAACCAGCCTGAGCAAGAGCGAGACCCTGTCTCTACTAAAAATAGAAAGAAATTAATCGGACAACTAAAAATATATAGAAAAAATTAGCCGGGCATGGTGGCGCATGCCTGTAGTCCCAGCTACTCGGGAGGCTGAGGCAGAAAAATTGCTTGAGCCCAGGAGTTCGAGGTTGCTGTGAGCCAGGCTGACGCCATGGCACTCTAGCCCGGGCAACACAGTAAGACTCTGTCTCAACAACAAAACAAAACAAAACAAAACTGTTCTTTAAGCAATTTTGAAATATACAATGCATTACTATTAATTATAGTCATTATCTCATGCAGTAGATCATAAAAGCTTATTCCTCCTGTCTAGCTGAAACTTTGTGCCCTTGATCAACACCTCCCCTTTCCCCATCCACTACTCCCCTAGCCTCCGATAACCACTATTGTACTCTCCACTTGCATGAGTTTGGCTTTTTAGATGACACATATAAGTGAGATCATATTCCCATCCAACAGGAAAGAGTGAGATCCTCTACCTTGGGCATGGAATCCAGTCGTTCCCTTCAGTCTGATTGATATAACTTAGGTCATGTACTACCGTGGACCAAAAGCAGTTTCAAGATTTACACAATGTTCTGTTTGCTATGTGGAGAGGTACACTTAGGCGAGGAGTCAGATTATCCTCCCCTGAGTCATAGAGAGAAGGCATAGTGACCTAGGGAAAATCATTGTTTTACTGGGAAGGAGGAAGGGAAGATGGATGCGTGGTAGGTAAATAACAGTGCAAGGCCAAGTTGTTTGCTACTTCTTCATATTTGTTAAATTCAAATGGAAAGCATCTCTTGACCCAGAAAAAAATATTTCCATATCATTGGGGGAAAAGGGCACGATTCTAATGTATTCTAACTCTTTGAACTATGTGTGGATCAGTAATTAGGGAGAGATGAAGTAAATGTTGAGTTGTGGAGACCACTGTTTTATCTTTCCTTTCCTTCACTTCCTGAATTATACTTATGAGTTTCTACATTGGTTTCTGTGGTCCACATTTACCATAGAGTAGAAAGAAATTGCAGGCATTTGTTTTGCTGTAAACGTATTTTTAGATGTTTTGTGGGCTGTGTATCAATTACCATATAACATAGAGTTAGGAAGGAATGTGCAAAATATATTTAGCAACTTTTGATAATATTTTAAGAGCATTTGATTCTGACACATGCTATATAATTTATAGAGATGGAGGTTACATCATTAAAAGGTTATATATTGGGAAACCTACAAAAAAAAATCTTTAACAAAAATACCTTCTTGAAACACAGACTGAAGAATATTGCCTCAAAGGGAAAATATGTGATGATTGCTCAGGTTTTTCTTTTTTCTCTTTAATATTATTATTAATTGTTGTACTTCCTGTGCAAGTATAGTTTTGTGGCTTTTCATCATGACAAATAGATGGCTGAGCCAGAAGAAGAGAATGTCGGTTGAATGATTGACCCTTATTTTTTATTCAGGACTATTCTTTCCCTCTGGCTACACAGGGCGGAGTGATGTGCTTGCCAGAGGCTGGACAAAGATAAACATATTCCCCTACGGAAGTGGCAGAGTGCAACTGCTTAAGCAAATGCAAAAGGTTTCCTTTTGCAAGTTTATTCAGGGCAACCTTTGATGGACAGAAGGGAGAATAAAATTAATAGTTTCAATACTAGAAAATAATAATTTCCATCAAATATTTGCATAGTAACATATTTATTTTCCAAAGTGTTTTTGTATCCATTATCTCCTATGATGGAGTCACCCAGGGATGAGGGAAGACTGGTAACAGTATAACTATTTTACGGATTAGGAAATCAAGATGATACAGAGGTTAGATGCATCTCAAGTGGAACAACCATTAAGAACTCAAAGTTTTTGTTTCTTTTCTGTGTGTGTTTGTTTACCAGTAAAATATTTCTCTCCCTCCTTTCTGTTAAGAAAGAGAACAAAAGTACAAAGAAACAAAAGAAAAAATAATTGAACAACAAAAAGAAAAAACCCCGTTAGGTTAAACACACAAAGTGATCAATTTCTAAAGAATACCCATTTGCTAGATTGTGAGTTCTTGCAAGGCAGCAATTGTGAATTTGTAGAAATTGAATGACTTAAAATATTTTTTAAAATACCCTTTGAAATACAGTATTTGCCCTTTTGCTCTTCATTTTCCTATGAGACAGGGATCTCACATACCCAGTGATGGTCTGTGCAGTCTCCCTCAAATGCATCTCTTCTGCTTATGCTTTCCCACTCTCACCCCTCGCCCCAACCTAAACTCCCCCTCTGATGGGAGTGTTTAGGACTCATGATACTTCTGAAGCCCTACTCAAGGCATGGAGCACCGTTAATGGGCCCTCTTCCATCATGTAGAGGGAATCTGTTTAGGAAAATACATTAAGGGGAAGAGGTATCGCCGGGAGTCTTTGGACTCATATATGTCACACGGTAGTTACCCATTCCTGGAATGCCCCCAGAAACAATCTTAAGAATCTGATGATTGACACACAGTTGGCCCTCTATAAACAATTATAGATAGCTATGGAGTTTGCTGCTGGAGTTGACTGTTATGTGATTTTGTGCTTTCTGAATGCAAAATAGATCTTTGAGTGCGGTATGCTTTTTGACAGCTGCTGATAACATCTGAGAGACAATTTAATTCATCTGCAACTAAAGCAGCAGAAAATAAAAAAAGCAAACAGGCTACATCACCACCCCTGCTTATTGGATGAATATCAATAAATATGGATGAAACACCTGAAGGAGCACGCAAGTGCCTAGTTAGCAAATTTGCCAAGTATGCAGACAATGGGTATACTGCATGATTATGTTTGTGTAAAATAAAAAAGAAAGACACATAAATAGGGCTAGTCAGAATGAACACTCAGTGACAGCATCGCATAATACTCATAAAATATCTTTCATCTGGGTAGTTGAAAGCATTTTAAAAGTGTCCTCATGACACCCTT
>RJWJ010044847.1:0-12003 GCA_004363605.1 Indri indri | reverse complement strand
AACTATGAAGATCATGAAAAATAAAGACTAAGATTTCACCCTAGAACCTCCAGGGAGATATGATGATACCTGCGGGGCTGTATCCTGGGTGATCCCGAAACAGAAAGGGGACATTAGTGGAAAAACTGGTAAAATCTGAATAAAGTCTGCAGCTTAGTTAGTACTAGTGCTTCAACGTTGATTGCTCAGTGTGGACAAACGTAAGACGTAATGTAAGATATTCATATTCAGGGAAACTAAGTGAGGGATACAGACAACTCTCTGGACTGTCTTTGCGATTTTCCAGGAAATCTAAAATGATTTGAAATCTCAACACCTGCTCATGATGGAAATTCTTAGCAAACAGGAAGAGAAAGGAGGTTTCTTAACTCGGTAACAGTGTCTACCTGTACTTCATGGTTTCCAAAGCATAAGAGGGATTTTATTTCACACCTTGTGCTGAGGACTAAATGAAGCGGTATGTGTGGAATGGCTCACTAATTGAAGTTATTATTCCTGTGATCCCAGCAACAACGACCTCAGAAGTGTGCCCATTGCTTTAGTGCAGGGTTCTTGGCCTTGTTTGTGGCATGCATCACTGTGACAGTCTGGTAAGGCCTCTAGGTTCCTTCTCAGGATGTTCGTAAATGTGTAAAATAAAATTCGTACAGTTACTGAGCGTTTATATCTATGATGCTAGATTGCAATAATGCTTTTTCTGATGTGCAGCCGAGCTTCCATCCCAAGGATAGCCCTGTTTGGTCATGATGTATTACTGAGGAGTCCACGGGCCTGGGTGACCTCAGCCTGTCACAGGGGAGGAGAGAGAACCACTTCAACATTGGGGCTGGGCCTCTTGCATGGTTGGAAACTCGGCAGTGAGATCTGAGAGGAGATGGGGAGGAAACACTGAGAGGTCAGCAGGGGACTTGTTGAGTCTGAGGGGACTGATATTTCTGAGGGGATATTTTTAGTAATTGCATATCTTCTTTGGAAAAGTAGTGTGTAAATTTTTTGATTAACCATGCAATCCATCGGTTAAAAAAACTGTGCATGAAAAACCAACACACACACATTGTTTTACATACATATTATATCACTATAGTAATATATAATAGTAATATATAATGTTTATGACTGTACTAACATTTGTATAATAAAAACACAAAATTAAAGTTTTAAAGTATGATGTTAAAAGTAAGTATGGACATAAGTATTTTTTTCTCTGTACCTGTTGTTTTAGTGCATTCCAGGCACTAACGTCAGGCATAGCTGGAAAGTCTGAAACAAGCACAGGAGCTGACCTGCAAAGATCTTTCTTAATGAAATGCTGTAGCACGTACAGACATGCGGGATCCCCTCCCAACCTCTTGTCCTCATCGCCACTGAAAGTGAAAGGAACTGCTACCTCATGGCTCAGCTCTGAGCTACCTCATGGCTCAGCGCTGTTAATGATACATCCCAATGGCTTCTGGCTGGGAGACCACGGGTCCCACTCCCCCTCCCATGAGAGACAATTTGCAAAAAGAGCCCAGAATCTGGAGTCTGAGGGCCTTGGTTTGATTCTGGTCTCAATCTCTTTCTAGTTAAATCTTAGATCTTAGACAAAGCATCTGACCACTCCATGCCCTGGCTTTCTCATTCATAAGCTAGAGATTATGGATTTTTCAGAGTATAATGAGGATTAAATGACACACTGCATATGAAAGGATTTGTGACCTGTGATGTCAGGAACTACATCAGCATTTGTTGTTGCTTTTGTAGAATAAATCTGAGCCACATACTCTATACTTTCCTGTCTACATCCTCCATCATCTATACATGTGACATGTCACACACTTCCAGGTCCAGAAGTGGCACTAACTCTTTGCAATTATTAGGTGACCTTTTCCTGTCTTGTCTAGAGCACTGGTTCTCAATGACCTGGGATGATTTTCTCTCCCAGAGGACACTGGACAATGTCTGGAGAAATTTTTGCTTGCTACCAGTGAGGGTGGGAGGATCGTACTGGCGCCTGGAGCGTAGAGGCCGGGGGTGCTGCTAAACGTCCCACACTGCACAGGACAGCCCCACAACAGAGACCATAAGATGTCAGAGTGCTGAGGTGGAGACCCTACCTTGAATTTTTATCCATCCTCCGAATTTATGTTCCCAAGGAGAACCTGAATGTGTTTGTGTGAGAGGTAGAAAGGAGCTGACTGGAATCAGTGGCGTGGAGGTTTTGGTTTTTGGTCTCTACTATGGAAGTTGAATTCCATTTTCTGCTAGAGGAGGTCACTTACCCCCATTAGCAGCAGGCCCTGGCCTGGCCTTGGGTGTTGTGTAGGGGAGACGCTGACGCCTTGCTGGAGATGGGAGAGGAGACGGAGACGGGCCAGGTAAGGTGAGAGGGGGCAGCTTGCTCTGCCTTCCCTCCTGAGTGTTGCCTTTCTGATGTGCATTAAAGCTCTGGTGGTGAGAACCTTGAAATTATTTTTTTTAATTTCCATTTCATGCAAATAGCATTTTACTTCTTCTCCTCCTACCTGTTGTCTTCTGCCTTCTGTTTAGTTCTGACTCTTGAAACATTTCCATGAAGTCCAAAGAGCCTTATGTGCCAGGTCATCATTCTTCAGTTCACCTTCTTCTCATCTCTCTTTTGTAAATCTTTGTGTGTTGCACTCAGCAATAACCAGGAGATGCCATCGATAGCCTTGTCTACATTTCTGGAATCCCAAGACTTGGCCTGTCCCACCATTTCCTGACAATGACAAAAATCAGTTACTAACGGCAACTGGGGTATTTTCATTCCTACCCTTGGTCACTTACCCTGATGCCTTCTGTTGATTTTCAGAGACAGAATTCGAGATGATCATCTGAATTCTGAATTATTCAGTCTAATGGCATGGAAATTAATAAGGCAAAG
Organism: Indri indri; assembly: GCA_004363605.1. Lineage (NCBI taxonomy): Eukaryota > Metazoa > Chordata > Mammalia > Primates > Indriidae > Indri > Indri indri. The sequence goes on along the minus strand of RJWJ010044847.1, from coordinate 9,119 downwards.
TCATGAAACTGCCATCTGTCTCAAAGCTATCTACTTGTAGATGTTTATCAAGCTAAGGAACTTGCCATATGTGTAACATATTGTCTGAAGGAAAGGAAACTCTCTATTTTTCTCTAAAAAAATCCTGAAATTGTATGTTATGTTTTTGTTCCAGTTTGTTAGATGGCCTTCTATTCCTGTCACAGGTAAATTAAATGGCTACATCCTATTCATCTCTGTCTATTAGCTTTTCATAACAGTAATTCCGAATGGTTTCTATTTACATAGGGTGTTCAACCTCATTCTACAAAGGATGTAATAACATCTTTTAAGTCCAATCTGTTCTTGTATTTTGCCTTTCAAACTAACGTGTTTTTAAAATGTCTTTTCAGAGATGATATGCTTGAATTTTTCTCATAGTGGCTTTTGTCCAAATGCCTCTAATTGTTTTGAAGATAATATCCTATTCATTTTCACAACATTCCTCTGTAAATGTAGACAACATTGTGCCACCTTGCACACGGTCAAACCACAGCATATGGGAATTAGCTCTCTTTTTGTCATGCTTCTAAATCGTCCATCCCTTTTCCATACTGTCAGCCCAGGGAATACAGTTAATTCTCTTCTGAACATCCTTTGCAGTTAGCTGAATATCCCTTACGAAGCTTACCAGTCTCAACTCCCATGACAGTTACTTGGGAAGGTCTTGTCTTCCTTCATGAGCTTGTGGGTGTAGCGTCCTTGCTTGATTGATCCATCTGTGATCACATACTGAACTCAGCACAGACGATCAACACAGTTCAATGTGTAGAATTACAAGGCTGTCTCAGATCTGAATAAAAGGAAGAAATGTGAGCATACAAATAGATGCATTCTTGAACATATCATATAAACACACTTGTATATTTATTGCTTGAATATAGAAAAATGAAAACATGACATTTTATAGGATGATAGTAGTATATTTATTTTCACTCCACCTTTTCTTCTTTAACCTCATGGCAATCTCATCATATAAGCAGGGTCACCATCCCCAATTCACAGACGAGCAAACTGAGACTTAGAGAGGTTAGGCTGCTATCCCAATGCCTCCAATCTAGTAAGAAATAGAGCATTTCCCACCAAATTCCAGGGATTATATGGCCATCCTTTCTATTCCCATTGTAACATTTTCTCTGAAACTCTGCTAACCAGTCTTGCCTTCATAGCCCCCTCCCATGTCCAGAATATCTAATTGTCCTTAAACCCGGCTTTTATCACATTTCTTCCCCCAAATCATCAATAATACACACATAATGAGTGCGATGCGCACCGTCTGGGGGATGGACACGCTTGAAGCTCTGACTCAGCGGGCTGGGGGGCAAGGGTAATATACATAACCTAAACATTTGTACCCTCATAATATGCTGAAACAAAAAAAAAGAAAAGAAAAAATAGTCATTAATTGTCCTTCAGAAGGAAATAAAAAGTATTTAGTTAGCATATCAGCGAAGGCCATTTGTAACATAATTTGAATTTTGTTCTCCTGGACCTCCCTGTCACACAGCGTGTCTCATCTGCCACACTGCGCTGTTCACTCTCCCCGGCCATGCCCTGCACCCCCCGGCCAAGCAAACCATTACCCGCCCAGCAACACCCCACTCTCTGCTGAAGAAAGCCCCATGCACCCTTCAGGCTCAACCATAGCCCCACCCCCCCTCTAGAGCCTTGCTTTAACAGCCAGAAAAGCAATGGATTCACACTTTCATTCAAGACTCATTTCCTGCCTGATTCTTAAGCATTTTGTACGTCTTTCTATCCCCGGAAAGCCCAGCACTGTCTCCTACCCTGCGTGGAGAGACCTGGTTAATACTCATTGCTTGGTTGATGCCATCGAAAATATGGAATTAAGCAGAAAACTTACTCTTGGGAAAAAACGTGTCTACTGTCGTCCACCTGCAGGAATGTTGGAAATTTGTACTAAGTCACAGACCATTATAATACGAGGGGTTTTATTCTTACCAGATCTGGTTTTTTGGGGTTTTTTAATGCTGCAAATTGGGAGCCTGAGTGTTTTGAGTGTCTGTGACCATTACTGACAGCCTTCTGAAGAGAGTTTTCATGTCAGTCATCTTCGTGTCCTTCCACTGTACTTAGCACAAATGTCTGACATATATAATGCACCCTATGAGTATTTTTTAATTTTTCCTTTATTGTATAATTCATTTAAATTTGAAACACAAAAGGACAGACCCAATGCAAACTTTCATTAAAAAACATTATCCTGGAGCATGGTATGATGTCTGCAAGCCGAATCGGGCCATCGTTGGCTGGTTAGCATCTCACTCAGAAAACATTTATAGGCAGAGAGTTGCATCTAAGCATACCTCTCTTCTCTTTAGGGCACATTGCTTTATGAAAGAACAGGACAATAGCACCTCAAAATCCACACATTCCTCTTAAGACTCAAATGGTAGCATACCCAGTATTTAACTACAGTATGACACTGAGAACGTGGAAAATAAACTCCAGTGACACAGCTTTTTTTGGCACAGTAGCTGTCTCCTCTCCAGCTCTTTTCTATCTCGCTGCAGCTTCACACGTTATTTGTGCTTGAGATGGAACACTAAAGACCATACAGCACACAGAACTCCAGGCAGTTGCTGACACTGAAAATATTTTATTCTTACATCGATGTGATCTGTCTGTGCAATAGCAATTAGAGATTCCAGTGCCACTGGAAACTTGCACTTGGCACCAAACCATAACTGGCCGCCACACAGCGGACTGGTGATCCATGCACAGTGTTCTCATGGAAGTGAATGAGTGTTTTGTGAAAAATCTATGGCAGGAAAAAAAAGTGTCCCTGACGTCTATTGAAAACTGCCAAGCACTGCTGGGAGGAAGTTGTGTAACTCCTGATCCACCCGGTAGGAGGGACCAATTTCCAACCTCCGCTGGGCCCTGGCTGGCTTCCTTCCCCTTCCCCCAGCTCTGGTTCCAGCTCCTGCTCCATCCCACAAACACAAGCCCAAGGTCATCTCCCCTCTCCGTACCCTGATGGTCTGTGTTTTCTTGCATCAGAGGCAGCAGGGATCCAATCCTTCCAGAGAGTGACAACTCCAAGTGGGTCCCCAACCCCTCCCCCACCTCCCACCTGCTCTGGCCTGCTCTGCCCTGGAGGGTCCTGCTTGCGCAGCGCTTCCATCCTCCAACACAGGGACCCTCCTGCAGTCCTTGTTCAAGTCTCAAAAAGTGGAATGCCAAGGCCTTCTCTGTGTTCAGCCTCACCTTCCTTCCCTGCAAAACTTCTGGAAAATACTGTCTCATGAAGAAACCTCAATTTTCTCACTTTCCATCTGCTTTTCAATCCACCTTGAGCCAATCATTTTCCTGAAACTTCTCTCATAAAGCAAGGAGAGGCCTCCTGTTCCCCAGGCTCCCGGGTTCTTCCCCTTCGCAGGTTCTCTCTCTTCCCTTCCACCTCTTGTGCCGGGGCTGGCTGTGCTCCGCCTCCACCTCTGGGCATTCACATCCTTCAGCTACGTCCAGACCTGCATCCCCACCTGGACTCCCCAGGCCTCCCGTGTTGTCTGACCCCTGCCAGCAGACCAGAGCAGCTCACACCGGGTAGGCTGGGGAGGTCCACCACCTCCTTGTAACACTGGCCACATTACTCAGCCTGTGTCTCAGTCTTACCATCTACAGAAAGGGGACGAGAATGGTACCTACCCAAATGGTGCCCTGACGACATTCCCAGAGCTGAGAAAGTGCTATGTGAGAGTCAGTCTTATGGTTATTACCAGACCCTAAGCAGGACGTTCACCTCACTCACCATCTGGCTCCAATCTTCCTCTGCAGGCTTTTGTCCCTCTGTGCCTTTTGCCCTCTTGCTCCCTGGCCTGTGCCCACACTGGACCACTCCTTGTCCCTTGAACTTGGGACCCATCCTCACACCACCTTCCCTCCATGTCCTGTCTTCTCTGCCAGGAATGCCTCTGTCTCGTCCCCGAACAGCTGGACTTCAAGGTCAAGTCATTGTCAGCTTCCACAGGAAGCCTTCGAGGCTCAAGTCACCCCCTATCATCCCCTAAAAAGGAAAAATCAGCAGAATTATCTGCTCCCTCTGTGTTTCTACTAGCACTTGGGTTATGATTTCAACCCAGCACTTGGCAACAATGCATTGTCATTTCCCCTGCCTGGCAGTGACCTCCTGGACTACTGGAATCTGGATCCATCTGTCTTGAATGTCTCTAAATCAATGAATGATCCACAGCAGGTGGTAAATAACTATTGGCTGGATTAAATATTTTAAATTATAAATTTAGTGAAAATCATAGCCAAGGATAAATTTTTATAGTGCTAGGTTTTGATTATATCATTATTGGTTTGGAGTGTTTGTTCTGCCCTGAAACTTCAAAAACCAATTTCAGACTTTCTCTTAAAACAATGATTTTAAAAGTAAATCTCTTGCTTAAGATTTAAATATATCAAATTGCTTTATTTTCTATGCAGAATCTTAAATAAATAATGTATAAATTTTCTAAATTTCTACATCTCAAACAAGTCATGAAAACTGAAAAATGCTCAATTTGCTTTAACATGACTGCAATTTGATAAATATTTTGGACTTTTATTTGCAAAAGAATATAAAGAATCTTTATTTTGAAGACTTGTTGGTGGAGCTGAAATATCACCATTGTACTCCACTAGAATGAAACATTTGTTGAGCTGTGTCTTGTTTTTTGGGTTTTTTTAATTCCTTGCTCTTTAGACTGTTGTTTAAAAGCTTATGTTTTTTAATGTGTTACCAAGGAGAAAAATGTGATAGCAAATTCCATAGTGTAGAATGGAATGCCACCTTCCCGCCCTCCCCAGCAACACACACATAATGATGTCTGCATATGTTCCCATCCTCATCCACAGACTTTTGTTCCAGGCCTGAAAAAGACAGCCTCCCACTAAACAAATAAGCTCTCCAAAGGATGTGTTTTTCTTTGGTGTTTCTGCAAATTAGCACGAATCTGTGCTGTGTTGTATGGAATTTCAGAGAGACATTTTATTATTTGTCCTCAATAGGAAAATGTGCAAAAAGCACGATTTGTTTATTCTCAACCTTATTTAAGTCAGTATCAGTAAGCATGAATTCAGTCACATGGATGACTTTACTTTTAAAATTGTGAATAAAAGTTGAATTCACCCACTAAAACATACCCTTTGGTCCAAGGAAAATTATTTACGTAGCTTTAATTTTTTAATAGAACTTAAATATTATCAAAGCTATATTTCCAGAATGAAGTATGAAATGAATCAATATATTAGAAATTTATAGATATGCTACATAACAATAGATTTCCCAATAAATGCTTAGAAAGTCATATTTGCACTCTTGAGCTCTTAGAATCTACCCAGAATATGTCTTCTAAAATCCACTTTTTTCTTTTCTCCTTAATTTCAGTTTGTTTGGTTTAATGATAGCTACTGAACATAAATGCCAAATTACAATGGCACTTTCCAGCTGTGTGCAGAACTTTATATTTTAAGTACCAATTTGTGATGAAAGAATGCTTCCAGCTCAATTCTCATCAGCATTAGAGGTTTTAGCAATTGCCAATTATTTTTCTAAATTACCTATTTTAATTAAGTAAAATATTGTGAATTTAAGATTATGAAGTGTTCAAGCACTATTTCATCTTTCACTAATTAATGAGAAAAATAAAATTATATTTTGGGATATTAAATGGCTATTTATAGAATAAAATGCTTCTGTAGTTTCAACGCCTTAATTTAAGGGAAAAAGCACAAATGTTCCTCAAAATCCTATTACATATGAGGTCTTTGATGGAGCATTTCCTGAACTGATTGTTTGTTCTAATATAACATAAATTTGTGTATTAATTAGAGACAAAATGTTCAGGTTGTTGAGGGGGCTACCTCCCTTGGCTATTTAACACAGCTAGACCGCTCGGCCGTATTTCTAAACTACTGTTTCTATTTCACACTCACAGAACAAAGCCTAGAATTTAGGAAGGACCCCGATTCATAACTATAAATATGACTGAATACTGAATTCAGTTTTGAGATTTCCATCCTTAACTTATTGCTGGATCTACATTCTACCCCTTACAAGAGCACCTCAAGAGATGTGTACAAACTGAGGAAAACTGGCACCAAAATCCATCTGCCTGGCAGCTTACAGCAATATCGGAAGGCATTGAAAGCCATTATTAACTGACACTGGCAACATGATTTTGAAAAATCTTCCTTTTATATTTCAACGTAGACTATGATGGTCCCTAAACTGTTGCTTCAAGACCGAGATCACAAAGTCTTTGTCTGACGGCACATCCGGCAGCATTCTCCCTCCCCAGCACGGCCCATTAACAGTGGGGGGCTCCAGGGGGGAAAAGGGTGAGTGAAGAATTCTGCTTGGCTGCTTCAGGGGAGAGCCAGCGTGTTGCAGTCTAGTGAACTAATTATGCACTCTCGATGAGATCATTAGAGGACAATAAAGGAACATGGAAACAGTTGGCAATATGCATGGACAAATTTCCATATCAAATAATTTTTGTATTCAAATGTTGGGTAGAAACTTTCTGTCACTTTCTATCATGAGAAAAGGTTGATTTTTTTTTTTTAATCTTCAGGTTGAAACTTATCTTTAAGGCACAAGAGTATAGTCAGAAATTTTTATTCTTTGTGGCAAACATAGGTGATATTGATCGCTTTGCATTTGCAATCTGATAAACTCCCCCCTTGCAATGGTAGGGTTTTCCTGCAAGGAAAGAGGGGAGAAGAACTCTTGGATTCCCACCTGTGTATTTTCAGTGCAAATCCACCTGATTCTGGAAATTCAATTGGGAGATTTATATTTTTACATGTATTTTTATTCAAATGCTACTTTCAGAATTGTTTTCCAATTTATTCAACAGGCAATTTTAGATAATATTTTTAAAATACAAAAATAATGAATTTTGTGATTGTTTCCAGTGTAGTCATATGAATTCTTGGAGTTTCTTAAAGGGGGATTTTTGATATCAGTTTAGATCTCATTTCACTTGACAATTTGAAGCATCCAAAATGATAAAGGCAAACTGGATGGATGACTCAATTACATACAATGGAAGTCGATAAAGACAAATGCACATGGCTGTCTTGAGCAGTCATGATCCTATAAATACAAAGTAAGAAAGAAAACCAATACATTTAGTATGGGGAAAAGATGAAGAGGTTTTCATAAGTGATAACTGAGTACGATTGGGAGAAGAGCCAATGTTTTGTGCCATGTCAATAGAATTGCTATTGAGAGTAAGCTGCGCGGAACCCTTCTGCCTCAGACTGCAAGCTCTCAGTGGCAGGGCAGGCTCCACAGGGAGCGCAGCATGGGGAGAGGAAAGCAGTGAGCTCCAACAATGGGCAGAAGCCAGAAGATTAGAGGCCAGGGTAGAACAGCAGTGATCTTGCTCCCAGTGGTCATGCATCTCTGAGGGGAGGTGGGTCAAGGTCTGTGGAAAGAGCGTTTTAACATCTCCTCTCCCCAGAGGGGGTATGTCCCAGCCTTGGCTCTGGAATCTCCCTAGAGTCAGGACTACCCGAATGGTGGAGTGGTGGTGCCCTTAACAGCGGCCCCGGTGCAGCCTCCTCGGGGGAGCCACGCTGAATGGTGCTCAAGCCAAACAGAAAGATCAGGGAGACAACATGATGGGTGCCTACGGTGTTGCTTTATATAAAGGGCTCTCATAGGCACTCTGTGGTCATTCGTTCCCCAGTGCCACTGCGAGAATGATGAGGAAAATGGCTAACAGTCTAGATATCTGGGTTAACATTAGAAAGAATATTTTGGCAGCTCAGGGAGAGTCTCTGACAGTTCATCTTAAAAGGCTATGGACCTTTCCTCCTTGTAGCACGTAATGCTTAGTGAGGTGGCCTTCTGGAGGAGTCCCGGCATCTCCAGCACTGAGAGAGATGGAAGGATCATAAAACTATAGGGGGAAAAGGAATTAAATAAGCCGCACTGATTTGCCAGAAATCGCTGTACTCTGGATGTTGCCTCCTGCTCATATGCTATGAATGCTTGCCAGATTTTGCAAATGAAAATACAGGGTACCCAGTTAATTTGAATTTCAGATGAACAACAAATAATTTTTTTTAGTATAAGTATGTGTCATGCAATACTTAAGGCACGCTTACACTAAAAATTTTTTATTATTTATCGGAAATTTAAAGTTAACTGAGCATCTGTGTTTTATCAGGCAGTCACAGCAATAACCACATGCCTCTTACATGGTCTCTGTCCTGTGGTTACCTACACGTGACCTGCTGAAACTATCACATCAACAAAACAAGCCCAAATCCCCTATCTCTGAAATGCTGGAAGTTAAGTTACCACCCTAGAGGAGACAAGCACACACAATTTTTTTAATTTAATATAAAAAATGTATATATACACACATATGATAACTCATAATGCAAAATGAGTTACCGTTGGCCTCCAAAGCCCTCACTCCTGGATTATTGAGTTAATTTCCTGGTGGTCCTCCTGCCTTCCTGCTCTCTCCCTGCACCTCTCCCTACACAAAACTCCAAATCAGTGGTGCAGAGCCCGCTTTCCCAACGTCGCTTCCCCACCTAAAAACTCCAGTGAACATCCAAACAGGCATAAAAGAGCTTTACCGATCCCCCTTTGCAAATATTTATCCTTCTTTTGCCCCTGAATGGCGCCCTGGGCTAGGAAGTTACAGATTAGGCTGGGGAGGTCGAGGTGACACCCCATCAAGCCGGAAGGGTGGTTGCAACTCAAGGGTTCAGGGAGACGGCCTTGGAACTGTGCTTCAAAGAATGAGTAAAGTCTGGACATGAGAAGATGGGGAATGAACAGCCTGGCAGGCCAGGGGGAAAGGCCTGGGCAGGGACGTGTCTTGTGTGTTCTGAGAACGAGAGGCCCTGCTGGGCTGATTGTGAGAGGATGCCCAGATTCAAGGAGATATTGACCTTTTTGTCATCTACAGAAACTTTTTGGGTACCGTGTCACAATTAGGGCCCTGCAATAGGAAAATTCATCTGCAGCTATTTTAAGCATCGGAAACTAGGAAGTTAATTAAAAATATCTCTGATCTGTGCCTTTAAAAATTCATTTTCAGTATCACTATGAATCTGCTCAA
>RJWJ010044846.1:0-12019 GCA_004363605.1 Indri indri | reverse complement strand
CGGGGAAGACTATAGTGGCTAGTCTATAAACCAAGCAACTCTTTAGTTCTCCCAAATTAATTTCTCTCTTGTCCCTACATGTTATGGCTAGAAATAATCTAATAGTTCTTTCATATATTGCCTTTAAGAAATTTAAATTTTTTTTTATTTTATCAAAATCTTAAGTAGCTGATCCTTTTTTCTGGCCCTTTGATGTGTATTTTACTTCTACTATTGTGTTCCACTGTTAACCTGATAATCTTAAAAATGAAAAATTATACTTTCATTTGAGCCAATACATGTATCATTTTATAAAAACTCTTGCTACTTATGAGAACTGCTGAGTCATTTTTGGTTTCTAACTGTAAAACTTCTAAAATCTCCCGGGTTTATGAAGTGTAATTTCTGAGGGTTATTTTTGGAATTTTTACAGAGGCCTAAATATAACTGGCCTAAACACCACTTTGACATTTATTCAAGGATTTCTGTTTTTAAATTTTTAGGAATCAGTGAATTAATTTTAAAAAGAACTACTTTATAACTGTTGTTCATAGAAGTTTATGGCTTTTCAAAATTAATTTATATTTTTCCCTAATTTTATTTTTAAATGAATTTATGTTAATCTTACAAATATAAGATTAAATAGCTAGAAACTCTCAGCAAAAAATGTTTCACTTACTTTTATTCCTGTAATTTGGATTCAAACTTGTGTATTTGTACTTTAATCATATATATATGCACACGTATAAATACATATGGAAATAAATGCATGTTTTTAGATATATTGATACTTAAGTTACAGAAGCATATTACAGTAGAATGAGTTATACATTTGGGGTGACAGGTGTTTGACAAAATTAATAGCCTTGTATAGCAGTAATTATATAAATATATGTGAAAATTGCAGAGAAACCTGTTAGTGTCAACACTTCAGCTAGTGAAGCTACACCATAAAATTTTGTTTACATCTCCCAAAACACAAAAGTTTGAGAGAAAGCAATTTTAGCATCAAACAAAATCACTTACACCTTTAATTCATATTTGATAAGGTGTTTCAAAATATGTATTTTACCTTTGGCAACTCCAGTTTTTCTTTTTTCCTTTTTCTGTTTTTTTTTGTTTGTTTGTTTGTTTGTTTTTTGCTTATCTAGTATATTTTGTTGTTGTTTTCTAATTCTATCACATTAATATCTTCTGTAATTCTCATAATTTTGCATATCCTAGATATGTCAAATTGGCCTTTTCGTTATTATTCATTATTATTTTGCCTCGAATAAATAGTAAAAGTAAAATATGAAAGTTTTGATTTGTTTTTTGAGGGGAAAGGACTTGTAAAAAAAAAAAAAGGAAAATTATGAGATGTAAGTATTTACCAAAAGGAAACTTCCCTTCTTAGAACATCTTTTACTTAACTGTGATGACAGCAAACACTTATTTAGTGCTCACCAGGCAGTGTACTAACAGCTTTTGATACAATCCTCATCACAACCCTGTGCAGTAATACAGAGATGGCATTTAACTTGCCCAAGGCACTCAGCTTACAAGTGGTGGGGCCAGCATTTGGACCCAGGAATCTGCTAGAGTCTGTTAATGGCACTGCTATGCTGCATTTATTAACATGACTAACACATGTTAAATTCCTACTCTGAGCCTGCATCTCACTACTCACTGCTTTGTAGTCAATAACTTTTGATATTCATAACCTTACAAGGTAGGCTTAGTTGATGGTCCCATTTTATAGATAAGAAAATGATTATTCGATTAAATAAATTAATGTTCCATGGAATTCACAGAGCTGTGATTAAAACCTAAGTGTGTCTGACCATAGAATCAGAGCTATTGCAATAATCAGTGTCAGATTAATACATGATTGTAGTCATATTGGTGTTACTGCACTTTGGATTTGGGAGAGCTAGATGAGACAAAGAATCATATGGGGAACTTGGAGAGTGCCTGTAGAAGTGGGGTTTGGGAATTAGCAACCTGAAATTTAGGTAGAACAACATGCAAATTGCATGTTTGAGAAAGTTTGGATTTGGTGAATCTCGAGAAAAGACTATGTTCTGACTTAAGCATATCTTTAAAAACAGAATAGGTGATTAGACAAAGTAGTTACCACTGGCAGGTAAACTCAATGAGCGTGCCCTGTTCATCATTGCCTCTTTCCTCTTTTGCAAATGCTGTTGCATTATAGTTGCTCAGTAAAAGTTTTTTAAACAATAGAATTCATACATAAATAAGTTTATAACTAACTGTTCTTCATATCCTTAAGGAACATAGTAAAAATAACTTAGATTGATACAACTTCATTTAAATTCCGCTGAAACTTTTTTGTTCATGTTACCTGATATAATTCTAATTATACCTGCCAAGAGCCATTATCCGTATTTCACAGTTGAAGATATTAAGACTCAAAGAGTTTAAGTATCTTGCCCAACTTATCTAGATAGGGATAAGAGATAGAAAAATGACTCAAATCAACCCTCAGATTTTAAATCCATGCTACTTTAGTGGTTGAAAAGAATATTTGTATTTATTACTTGAATTCATTGTTTGAAAAACTACACAATATTTCATTTCCTACGCAGCTTTTAGAAATTAGGTTTTTAATAACATAGGCTAATTTTGGTGTTTTTGAGAATCAGAGCTGCCCTCTGGTAGTATCTTCTATAGTTTTGTTTTGTAAATTAATGCTAGTAATTTCTTGTGCTTAACAGTTTTACTATTTAAAAAGTGAAGCTAACACACATCATTCTGTTTGTTTTTACGTTTTTTCAGGTCCTGAGGAAGTAGAAATCAAGTGCCCGTTCAATCACATCGCTTGCCTTGGTACCAAAAAATGTGTTCATTTATCCCAGCTGTGCAATGGTGTCTTGGACTGCTCAGACGGGTATGATGAAGGAGTACATTGCCAGGGTGAGTCCATTTGTGGAACAATGCAACTTAAATATTAAATTTTGCATAATAATGAAAATTCAAAGAGAACCTGTGACCTGTCTTTTCTTTCAACCATAACCATATCGGTTATTGAGAAAGCATGAATTTTATTGCCAGATACTCAATATGCATTTCAAAGCTGCCACTGTTGTGTTTTATTAAAAACGCTGTTAGAAAACACACACACGCACATTTAAACTTTGAAGTTGGGCTCTTAAACAATTATATGTTTCATATAAAAGAATACTTTTAAGCAAAGGACAAATGAGAAATCTTTGTCACAGTAGGTTGGTATCACACAGTGCAATAAGCTTGTTTCTCTGAACCTTTGCTTAAACAAAGAGTCTTTGAGGGAACGCTTCTGCAACCAAATATTTTAGCAGGATATATTCATGGGAAATTTGTTCCTTAATATTATTTCCATAATGTTATGTTATTAACTTGCTTCTAATTTTCTGTCTCTTTTAAAAACCAATATTTAAATTGTACAGTGGTAAAAGATTTACCTATATATGAATGACATGAGGGAGAAATGATGAAAATGTGTTTAATAAAAATTAGTAAAAAGTTAACTGGAGCTGGCATGTTCTAATGGAACTGAGGATGGGGTAGAAGGAATGAAATGCAAGGCAAAGAAATATAAAAACATAGGAAAATGTTGAGTTCCAAGGTAGGGACCCAGATGTGGAAACAGAATCAAGGCATTGGTCATGTGAACCAGGCTGCAAGGTGGAGCTAGGAAAGAAACAACTGAACCAGAAGTCTTTCACTCAGATTCTCACAGACTGAGTGTAGCACAAAGCATACTGAAGCTGAGGTGTTAATAGGAACCTGTCCTTCATTCTGGGGTCAGTAAGACAATAAGGGATAAAGGAAACTTGCAGAAAACTGGAGATACATGTCTGGTTTCTGGATAGCTTCACACAAACTAACTGCTGTCATGTGGGAAAAGGTCTTAGGTCACCTAAAGTTCCAGTTCTTACAGGAGGAGCTCTACATGTGTATGTGTTTAAAGCGCGCAAAGCCAGCTGCTATCTTTTAAAACATTGTATGGTCAACAATATGCAGGCCAAACAAAATCTGTCTGGAGGCTGAATATAGCTTGCAGGCTGATGGTTTCCCAGTAAACTGGATTTAAGACCGGAGAGGGAGAAATATATTAGAAAAAGAATAAATCTCACAAAGATAACCTGTGAAGATATGAGGCTATCGAAAGACCATATGCTGGTGAAACCAACTGGTCACTAGATCTTTTCACTCTTTCTAAAGGGATGTCCATTGACTCTGGCTCTGTAGACAGATTCCAACTGGGAAGTTAAAGGTCTTTAGCAGATTGCTTCTTTGGCTTGAGTTTCCTTTTTTAGCTTTGAATTCTGATTGGGTCAAATAAGGAGCCAGCAGATTCTTAGTTTCAGTTATGAATACACGTGTAATAACAATGAATAAGAGATTTTATTTTTATTTAGAGGTTTTGTGACTTGTATTCTTTTATATAATTATATATTGAAAAGAACAGTATTAACAGAAATTAAAGTACTAAATTACAAAATGATAGGCATTAAAGAGTTTAATTTTCTTTTCATATATTAATTATATTTTCTGGAGCCTAATTCTAGGCAATTCAGTTACAATTCAGGCTTCATATTGCACTTTAAAAATTTTTTTATATAGATATGTGTGACTAAGCTTTTAGAAGGACAAAATCATGTTTTCAAATACTTCAGAGGTGATTACACAAATTTGAATATCTTAAACATATCTCAGTGCTGAGGATCATATGAAAATATATCTGAGTTTTCTAATAAAATTTAAACTTTGTGATCTCATAGATGAGGGTATACATTAATAGTAAAATTAGGGATTCAAATTTAAACAAAAATAAATTGCTGTTAAATTTATCTTTAAGAGTGATCCTTGAAAAAAATCAGCATATGCTATTGATTAAAGTAGATTTAGAGTATGTAGTTGTTTTTGCTCCACTCTTTTTTCCTGTTCTAATTTTATTTGCTAACTATTTCAAGTTTTGTATTTTTATAACATGACAACTTTTTTTCTCTCTTAATTTGCCAGTAGGAGGTTGATTGTACCACTTTGGCCTTTTAAATATTTCTAGATTTCACTAAATGAAGTGTTTTAAGAGACCTAAGTAATCATTCATTATAACCAAGGTGGACTTAGAAATAACAAGAAGTATATTGGGATCTCTACTTGCTAGTTTTTCTCAGTAGAGGGTTTTTCATGTAATGTTTGGCCTTGTACACTACATAGAATCATAGAATCAAAGTGACTGAAAAGATACAGTAATTTTAGAGTCAGTGGTTTAATGAAGTATTTCTACATTGAGAAATGAAACTCAGAAATGTGTTTACCTGTTTGGTCTGGTAAAGCGCTCCCAGCATGTGGACAAAAAACAAATCTTTTGGGCAACATTAGATTTGCTATGTGTATGGTTTGTGTTTAAATGAGAAAAGGTGACTTGTTGCAGGCGAAAGTACATTGTGGGAACTGAGTCCACTTTCTCCCCCTTAACCTTCCAATTAATTTATGGTCACACTCGATGGCACAGTGTTTTCTGGAGAGTTAATTAGGCACCAGCCCTGTCAAGTCTCTAAGGAAATTTCTCATCCACTATAGATATGCAATAAAGAAAGAAATCAGATTAATTCAAACATTGCATTGTTTTTTGGAAATGCTTTCCCTTTGTAGAAAAATTCTGTATAAATCACACCTTCTCTTTACATTGCTTCCTTTTTGTTGTGTTCTAAGCACATATTCTAATTTTAAGTAATTATACCTGAAGTCTAACACATGATTTCAAGATGGGTAAATTTTCTTTTTTCTAACAAAGGATCTAAAGTACAATTGGTGGTACATTTTTATCCTTTATGAAAATTGATAAGGAGAAAAGTTTAACTTGTTGAGGGTGATGTTCTGGTCTTGGTAATGTTTTTGTATCAACTGAATTGTTTTCAGAATATTTCCTAGAAAAATCAATTTCTTCCTAGTAAAGATAATGAAAAGATATCTATTATTAATGATTTTCTACAACACTGATATTTTTATCTCTGTCATTTGGCTCCATCTGAAGATAGAAAAATGGATTTTTGTATATGGGTATACTTATATAGGGAAATGTTCTTGTAAAAATTTTATAATAAGAACTTTCAAAATCACCACCCTGTATTTTTGAAAATTTCCTTCCTTCCAACACAGTACTTCATATTAGTGGTAATAGCAAAGAAAACACATTCTGTATAATACAAGGCCCCTCAATCCAGAATATTCCACAGAAATGCACACAACCATGCTAAGAATGATGGGAGAAATGAACAAATTCAACTAACAGAAACCAGATCAGCTGAGATGTATCAAAATGCTACTTTAAATTTGACAGTCTTAAAATAATTTATTATGTTAACATTTAAAGTGAGCCTATTCAAAAGAAACCCTCCTTTTATTCACATCCCCGTTTAGATTACATTTGCAGCATAAAGTCAGAAGATATTTAAATGTACGTGGGGATGACAGCCTCTATGGCACTATCTGCTCTTACAATGTTAAAAGAATATGAGAAGTCCTCGGGTCACTGCAAAACGGGATTCTGTCTTCTCTGTCGCTAGGAAAAGTGATGATGTAATCTATGTAATTGTTTGCTAGCAAACACCCCAATGCTTTTTTAAATCTAAGGGGATTAAGTGTATGAAGAATTTACTAAAACTCATTAGAGAATGAAATTCTCTGACATATGAAAAGCTAAACCCTAAAATATACAAATGTACATGCACAAACACACATACTCATCTTTTCTGATTTTTCGCTTTTCTATTCTGAACCTGTTCCTATATAATTATGAATATATGGTATATTTAACAGGTGTATATGATCAGAGACCTAAAGAAGAATAAAATTATCTTATATATCAACTAACTCTTTGAAATAATGCATATTAGGACTTTTAAAAATTCCATTTGATTATTTTACTTTACTTGCCAGTTGGAATATAACTTTTCTAATATGTGTAATTACATTTTTCTCTTTCCACCCCCAAATTATTGTCAGTAATTCTATTGTATTTATTTTAGATACCTCTCTGTGATGTTTAAAATTTTATGTAGCTAATTTTTTTTTCTTTTATATTTCTCTCCATAAAACTAAACTCTTAAGAGAAAGTGTTAAAAAAATCCTGGGGGTAATTTATAACTTACAGGCTTTCTCAAAATGGACCAAGGTAAATGGCAGCCTTTATCATCTCTAATGATTCACCATGGGAAAATTAATAATCCTTAAAACTTCTTGCTTAAATCTCATATGTATTCCAAATTTTCTAAAAAGGAATTGACCTAGAAACTGTTTCTGAGATCAAATATTCAGGACTCCATTCTTTGAGTCTTCTAGAAAGGAAAAAATGTTTCTGGTGCTGTTGTATCGTTAGTCATTCTAAAACTGATTTCAGAGTGGTACAAGATTAGCATAAGTTACTAAGATGGAAAGAAGGAAGAAGGGAAGAAGGTAAGGGAGGGAGGAAGGAAGTTGAAGAAGCTGATGAAGAGAAATAAATTTGGAGCACTTTGTTGTTTTTCATTTTACTTTATTGTCTTGATGGATCTTGTTCTAGTCCCACTTTAAAAATTCCACTGGAAAATATTGCCAATATCTTTTTAAATTAAAGTCATGCTAGAGAGGGGAATTTCAACATGCAGAATCCAAAAACAAAGATACGGAGAAGAGATGTAATTGCAAGCAATGTCAAAGTACGTGTATCTGTCAGCAACATTAAGCTTAAAGCATCAGGAGGGAAACTTTGCTAATGTGTAAAACCCCTGTAATTTAAGATAGATCCTCTTATATTTTCTTTGAGTTGTGCTAAGGTGATCAGATAGCCTCAAATCTAGCTCAGGTCTGAGCATTTCCTCTCAAAAAGATTAGTTTAAGTAAGTGAGTTAGTTTAGTGAAATTCTTAACACTGGTTGATTTCAGGGCCAAGTTCAATGCTTCCCAAAAGCAAAGCAACAATTTCTAGAAAGAATAGATCTTCTGTAAGTGTTTTATCCCTTTGAAAGTCTCATACAGATATTGTTTATACTGACAAAGGACACCTACATGAAATTAGGATTGTACAATTATTGAAAATTTTCTATATATGTATTATATATGTGTGTACAAATATATTCACATGCATACAAACATATGCATACACATATACATATGTGTATGCATATTGCATACACATATACATATGTGTATGCATATTCATTTTTTTGCAGCCTTAGTTCTATAAATTCTGTTTTGTTTGGTTTTTTTAATTTCAGAATATTATGGGGCTACAAATGTTTAGGTTACATATATCACCTTTGTTCTGCCCAATTCAGAGCTACAAGCATGTCTATCCCCCAGACAATGTGCACCTCACCCATTAGGTGTGAATATACCCCTTCCATACTCTCCCTCCCACCTGCCCGATACCCGATGACTGTTACTTCCATGTGCGCACATGGTGTTGATCAATTAATACCATTTTGATGATGAGTACATGTGGTGCTTGTTTTTCCATTCTTATGATACTTCACTTAGTAGAATGGGCTCCAGCTCTATCTAGGATAATACAAGAGGTGCTAGATCATCATTGTTTTTTGTGGCCGAGTAGAACTCCATGGTATACATATACCATGTTTTATTAATACGCTCATGTATTGATGGGCACTTGCGTTGTTTCCACATCTTTGCAATTGTGACTTGTGCTGCCATAAACATTTAAATGCAGATGTCTTTTTTATAGAATGTCTTTTTTTCCTTTGGGTAGATCCCCAGCAATGGGACTGCTGGATCAAATCGTAGTTCTACTTGTAGCTCTTTGAAGTATTTCCATATTACTTTACATAGAGGTTGTACTAGTTTGCAGTCCCACCAGCAGTGTATGAAGTGTTCCTAGTTCTCCTCATCCACGCCAATGTTTGTTGTTTTGGGACTTTTCGATAAAAGCCATTCTCACTAGAGTTAAGTGATATCTCATTGTGGTTTTGATTTGCATTTCCCTGATGATTAGGGATGTTGAGCATTTTTTCATATGTTTGTTGGCCATTCACCTATCTTCTTTTGAAAAGTTTCTGTTCATGTCCTTTGCCCACTTTTTAATGAGGTTGTTTGATTTTTTCTTGTTGATTTTTTTTTTATTTTACTGAGTTCTATGTAGATTCTAGTTATTAGCCCTTTATCAGATGTGTAGCATGTGAATATTTTCTCCCATTCTGTAGGTTGTCTGTTGGCTCTTGTGATAGTTTCCTTGGCTGTGCAGAAGCTTTTTAATTTGATCAAGTCCCATTTACTTATTTTTGTTGTTGCTGTGATTGCCTTTGGGGTCTTCTTTATAAATTCTTTCCCTAGGCTGATGTCTATAAGAGTTTTTTCAACATTTTCTTCTAGAATTCTTACAGTTTCATGCCTTGGGTTTAAATCCGTTATCCATTGTGAGTTGATTTTTTGTGAGAGGTGTTTGATTAGAAATATGCTTTTGCACAGATATAGGACTTCTTAACACCGATTTATCAGGTATAATTGCTATCTTGCTAAGGAGACTTGGAGTTCAAGATTAAACTGTTTGAATATGTCGACCTATAAAAACAGCTTACTAGCTAAGGAAATACCTCTGGGGAAAGGATGATTAAGTAATCTGATGGTATATTGTAGCTCAGCATTCAAAATGATAATCTAAAATAGTTTATTGTTGATTGGAAATGAATCCCTTTGTAGCAGATTTACATTTTGATTAATGTTGATATTATACTAAATTCATATTCCCTGATTCCAAACAAAATTATTTTTTAAGAATAATTATGGAAACAAAAACATTTTTTAAATATTTTCAAAATAATATATAGACCTACCAAAAGCTTAAAAATAAATCATAGAAGGTTGTAACTTAAAGAAGGGATATCTTTATTAAAGCATCATTTCAGATTCTATATCTTCTTGGAAAATAGTGGTTTCAATCTAAGTTATATTACTTCTATATTTTTCGATTCGATCATTTCTGTAATGAGAATCCTGGTATATTATAGACCTTTAATTGTTGTTGCAATATAATCTATTTTCAGTTAATTTTCATTTTAAATAGATGCAAATAAAAAACATGGAGGTACCACACCCACTCCGGTAGAATTCATTGTATTTGTTTACCTAATATCTGTAGGAAAAGGAATAGCAATTGCTTTGAAATGGAGTTTTCCTCCTTGGTGCAAACAACTCCTATTATGTCTATTTCTCAAACATTCTAGTCTCTTAGAGAGGAGGCTTGTGTGAAACCACAAGAAGCCAAAGAACTCAGGTTCCTTACCACTAGTAATCTCTCCCCAACGGAAGAGACACGCTAAAATTCTAACACTTTTGATATTGTTAATTTGCATGAATATTCATGATCCCTGAAAGTCATTGTTCATATGGATCTTTCCCTCACCCTTCTCTTCTGGATATGTGGAAAACAAAAAAATATAGGAAATGATAATGGATATGAGGTCAAAATGAAATTTTAAAATGTGTCAATAGAAACACAGTAAATTTTTCCCTATACTCAATTAATTCATTAACTTTAGTAAACTTTTATTGTGCACTGACAATATTCCAGATATTTACCTAAGCACTGGGGATGCAGAAAGTTCTGTTTTTTGCCTTCATGGAAATCACATGTCATAATGGAGATAGGTAAAAATTGCTGAGGAAGAATAAAATGAGAAGCATCTAATTCTGCTTGAGGAGATACAGGAAGATCTTCCAAGAGAGCTGATAGTTGATGGGCATCTCACTCTTAAGAGTTGGGTAGGCAAATGAGGAAAGAAAGAACATTCCAAAAATGGAGAATTACATGTATGGAGGCACAAAGGCATGAAAAAGTATTGCATATTCAAGAGAGCTTTAAGTTCTTTGGTAAGGGTGAAGCATAATTTCCTGAGTGGAAAAAGATGAGCTTGAACATGAAAAAAAAACTTAATAGACCAAGAGTAGTTACATTAGAATAATGATGCAGTATGACCCACTTAAAATGCATTACATAGGACCACAAAGAGCAAGAGAGTGAAAAAGGACATTAGGATAATATTCTCAATAGTATTATAAGGATATTATATGATATTGTTTTAATATGAAGGATATAGAAGCTAGAATTGTTGCATATATACAGCAGGTTCTGCTATTTATTTTTAGAAGGTAAAGGTGTGCATTACTATAATCATAAAGCTTTGAGATAAACAGTAATCTGTCCCTTAATATTGACCAACTCCAGAATCAATGCATGTTTGGTGTTATTCTTTAATGTGTCACTTGGATGTAGTTCATGCAAATGAAAGTCAAATAGGCAATGTGAGGAACCATGTTAAGTGAATTCCTTTTCAGATGAAAGTCAGGAATTTGGAAGGTGTATTTACTATTTTAAGTAATCAGAATCCCACTTTAGCAAGCTACTAAAATACTGTATTGTTAGTTCGTGCCTAAGTTTTGCCCTCTTGTCCCTTAACTTTGAAAAATATATGACTGATTCAATATTATTCAAAAGCATGACATATAACAAACTGTCACTCAGCTTTCTACTCAACCTCAAATCTGAGGCCAACTCCCCTATGATTCATTATTTGGTTTTTGACACAAGCAGTTTGTTATTTAAAAAATAAGGAATTAAAATAGGTAGCTGAAGTTGAATGGCATCTCCAGGAGTCACACAGAAAATCAGTTTGAGAGCAAGGTTTAAACACTGTGACCTTGAGTTTTCCTTCACCAATTTTGACTACTGGGCCTTAACATATCAACTCAGAGAAGTGCATAAAATTGTTATGCTTCAACATCCTTCCTGACCCATTCTCAAAACAGCAAGACGGCTTGTAGAAAACCAAGTGAAAGACGTTTTTGAATTAACTATATATTCCCTGTCAGTTTCATTAATTGATTGAAAAGAAAAACAAATGTGCTGAGTGAACAACAAGCTGTACAACTATACAACCAGCTTGCAAAATTCAATGTCTCAATCTGACTATTAGCTCTATCCCTTTGAGAAAAATTAGTGCTTTCATTTGGTGAAGGAGGTGGAAGGGAAATGAAATTCATTTTAACTCTTTGAAAT
>RJWJ010044845.1:0-12001 GCA_004363605.1 Indri indri | reverse complement strand
GGCTTCGCTGCCTGTCACGGGTGTGCATTAGTCAGGGCTCTCCCGAGAGCAGAACCGGTAAGAGACGGACGGGTGGATCGATCAGTAGATGGGCCAAGCTTTATTATGAGGGACTGGCTGACTGCTCTGTGGGGGCTGAGAAGTCCCACCCTATGTCATCTGCAGGCTGAGGCCTGGCAAGGCCCGTGGGGTGGTTCTGCGCCAGTCCAAAGGCCTGAGAAGCAGGGCTGCCAGTGTCCCGGGGCAAGAGGGAGAGCAAATTCAGCCTTCCTCTGCCTGTCACTGTCTGGGCCCTCAGTGGACCGGATGGTGCCACACACGTTGGTGAGCGCCACCTTCCTTCCTCAGCCTACTGATGCAAATGCTAATTTATTCCTGAAACTCCCCCACAGGCACACCCAGAAATCATGTTGCACCAGCCATCGGGGCATCCCTAGCCCAGTCAAGTTGACACATAAAATTAGCCATCACAGGGTGTTGATTTCTGCCGCACAGGATTGCCAGGGTTCAGTACGGCATAAATTGGGTGATGAACTCACACTTGGAGGATACTCCACAAATGTTGCTGGTCCCCTCCCCACGGGCTGCGGCTGGGATGACGCACACTCTCTTCCCCTTCTCCGGATGGTGGGCGAGGCTTGTTGATAATGCCTCTCACTTCTGGGCCCTGTGCTGGGACCAGGGTTAGGGTTGGGGCACCGAGGGGGAGCCTTTGTCCCACACTCAGACAGCCACGGTTTGGTTTGGGGGCCAGAGAGGCATGGCGGCTGCCATTAGCCCAGTGGTTTGTCTTCAACGGGCGTCTGTGTCCACCTAACCCTCCCCATAGCCATGTGGTGCTCACACTGACGGCTTGCCAAGGCCAAGCAGACCTGAAGAGTAGAACCCTGGCTCCTCCACTGTCCAGCTGTGTGACCTGAGGTAGATTGCTTGACCTCTCTGAGCTGCGGTCTCCCCATCTATAAATTGTGGTGATAACAGTATGCTGTCCACAGTGTTGGCGTGAAGCTGGAAGGAAGAAGAGCCAACCCCAGGCTCGTGTGGGTCATAAGCAGGCAGTGAGTGTGAGCTCTTCCTATGACCATCCCTGTCCTCCAGATGAGGAGACTGAGGACTTACCGGCCCTCACTGCGTGACGAGGGCTGGGGTGAAGGGCCTGGCTCTTTCCCAGGCCTCGGCCTCTGTGTGCTGAGAACTTTGGGCAGACGGAAGTTGTGGCTGGCAGAGGGAAAGATGGCCATAGCAAGGGCTTCCTGAGAGTGGCAGCCCCTGGGTGGAGGCCCCCAGGATGGTCAGGACTTGGCTGGGCAGAGAGGGGGTGGGAGGTCACGCCCTACACTGTCACAGCCAAGCCCCACGACAGACACAGGCACCAATACCCAACTGTACTACGCCCATTTCCACACAGCAGGAACGGGCTCAGAGAGGACGGGCAGCTCACCAGCCTCGCTCAGGGTGGGGGCAGGTGGGCCAGGACCCGTCCCCAGGACCCTCACTCCCAAAGCCCCCGCCTCGCCCTTGCGGGCGTTTCCTGTCTGGCGTTGGTGGTGAACAGTGTGGCGTGTGCTCCTGGCTGGCCCGGAGGTGGATGAACTCAAGCACCAGCAAACGAGGTGGGCATCTGGAGGGATGAGCTTCCCAGAGCAGATGCCTGTAGGACACAAGTCACCAGGTGTGGGAGATCGGGTGACATCATCTGCAGAGTCGATCTTCCCAACCCCACACCTGGAACATGAGCTGTAGCTGGGAATGACCCGAGGCAGCCACAGGCTATCTTGTGATGGTGTTGGTGGCCAGTGTGGTGAACGGGCAGTGAAAGGCCATCCCTGGTGAATGGCCGCCTGGCCACCCCCTCCTTGCGGGGCCTGCTGGTGCCTCTACCCAGCTCTGCCAGGCACTGAAAGTGCAGCTGAGGGTGTAGTGGGGAGGGAAGTGGGGTGCACCGTGTGGGTCTGGGGTTGGGGCAGGGCATCTCCTAGTGGGACAGAGACAAAATGGAATGGGTGACTTCGGGGGGACGGAGGGAGGCTTCACCAAGCCCGGGCCACATGCTGGACCCCATGCTGAGGGTGCGTTGCTCTCCAGCATCTGAATGGGCAGCGCCCTCCCGCCAAGGAGGGAGCCAGGATGGGGGCGGGGGAAGAGGAGGGGCTCCAGTGGACAGCCCATGGCACAGGAGCCGTGAAGACACCTGTGCGGTCCCTGAAGTCCATGCTCATGTCAGGCGTGGCCCATGGTGGGCCGTGATTATCCTTCCAGTGAGAAGGGACCACACTCCAGGCCGCAGTTATGACTGCTTCTTCTAAGTGAGGAAGCTGAGACTCAGAGGTGCGTGCCCAGCCCACTGTCACAGCCACCTCCCAGTGGTGGGGCCGGAACTGTCATCAACCTGAAAGAGTCTCGCTCCATGTCCCTCAAAGTGAGCGAGTGCCCCGGCCCTGCAGGGTCCAGGTCGGCCCTGAGCAGGCACCAGTGTCGGACACAGTGAAGTGCGCACGTGTGATTCGGCTTCCTCCAGTGCCCTGGCCTGTCCCCCAGGAGGGAGGAGCCTCTCAGTGACCTAAATGACTCCTTGGGAGGGGGAGGTAACCTGCTCGCACACCCCCAGGGTCAGGAGGCTGACCACTTTGCAGACAGCTCCCTACCCACGTGTGTCATGGGCCTGTGAGAAATCCCTTCTTGGCCCGAGCCAAGCCACACTTGGGTCCCGGTTCCTGGGAGCCCCTGGATGGCCACCCTGCTGCCCCAGGCTGCTCCCGGTCTCCTAGTCTGGGCCTGGTCACATTCTTCCAGATGAAGGCCGGGTCCCCTCCCCCTGGAGGCCCCTGATTTCACCAGCACCTCCCTTTGCTCACCCATGCTGGTCTGGACTAGTGGTGCGGAAAGCACATCTGTGCACATGTTTGCACACATGTGAACACACACACGGACCCAGATACACATAGCATACACACGCAGATACATGCACATGCAACATACAGACACAGATACACACAGGGACCCAAATACACACATGCATGTGCACACACATGCCTGTGCACATACAGACACACGCATGCACACACAGACACACATGCTTCTCTTGTGGGACACAGTCAGTGGTTCTGGAGGGCTGGGAGGAAGCCCCAAGTGGCCCTGCGGTTGCCAGTCACTTGAGCGCAGAGGATGCACCCCGCTCCCAGCCTGGGGGAGGATCGCCCTTTCTGTGAAGGGTTTTGGGGGCCACTTTGGCCTTTTCCCATATGATTGCAAACATTTCCCTGGGCCAAGGCTCCACTTCCTGTACCAGCTGACTGTACCATTGGCTGCCGAGGCTCACGGTGACAGGATGGTCCTCCTGCACCCTCTGACGTGGCCCTCCTAGCCCCTCCCACCATGAGCATTGGCCGCTGGGCCCTCTCCAAGCCCAGGCTGGAGCAGGCTGGCAGCTGATGTGTTTATTTGCCTGGCGGCAGGGGCGGGCGGGAAGGCGCGGAGGTAATTGGTACATTCTGTAAGCAATCATCTCCTGGCACCTTCTGCCGTGGCGTGTGGGCCGCCAGATCCCGTTAATCACGGCCTGGAGGCCCAGGGCCCCCGCCACCTGACAGCCTCATTTCTCTCCCCTGGAAGGATGGAGCCGCTCCGCCTCCCTAATGGCGTTATCTGTTATTCCCGGACACACTGCTCCTCCTGGCACGCTGATGGAGCTGGGCCTGAGCACAGGGCCCAGTGGGCAGGCGAGGGGGTGGCAGGCAGCGGATGGCACTGATTCTGAAGGCTGCAGCCGGCCAGGCCTGGCAGAGTGTCAGGGGCTCCATCTTGGTTGGTCCTGTGCACAAACCGCACCTATTTCACCGGCAAAGAGACAGGCAGGAGAGGCTGGTGCCCTGTGAGCCATGCTGCCGGAGGGTGGGTGGGATTTGATCCCAGATCCCCTGATTGTAGCCACCCAGGGTCAGGACCAGCTAGGGAATTTGGGGGGCTCACTGCAAAATGAAAATGCAAGGTCCCTTGTTAAAAAATTGTTAATAATTTCAAGACGGTGACAGCAGAGCACTAAACCAAGCAGTGGGCCCTGGGGAGCTGAGGCCCTGTGCGAGTGCACAGGCCGCACACGCACGAAGCTGCCCTGTCTGTGTGCTCTGACACATACCTATGTGCATGCACACACGCATACTCACATGCATGTACATGTGCACAGGCACACATGGCATCAGGCGGTACTGGGGAGCCGTGGTGGAGTGACCCAGACACAGGCCTTGCTGGCTCAGGCCATGGGCAAAGCTCCTCCCTCCCCTCTTTCCTCCCTCTAACGGGGACCCAGGACACAGTCCAATGCCAGGGCTGCGACGGGGTCTAGAGGGGGTGTTATCTGGTTTCCCCAGGCTGGGCTCCCATAGGGAAACATGTCTGGCGTTATGATTGATGCTGTTCCTAATGACTGAAATGACAGCCACATATGGGAAACACAGGAACAAATATTAATAATCCCTATGTGATTAATGAGAGGCCCAAGCTGTGCTGATGTGGTTAATTCCTGCATTTCCCCACCGTGCACTCACACACGCCCACACGGGCACACGGGCACATGGCACCCCGTGGGAGCTGGGGCTGTGCAGGGGCCTGGCTCTGACCACCTAGCACTGCGCCCGGGCCCAGTCAGAGCCCTGTTCTGAGCACCCATCCAGCTGTTCATCCATCACTCATCCGTCCATCTTTCTGTCCATCCATCCATCCATCCATTCACCCACCCACCCATTCAACTGTCTATCTATTTGTCCATCCATCCATCTATCCACCAATTCATCCATCCGTCTGTCCTTCCATCCATCTATCCATCCACCTGCCCGTTTACTAGTTCCTTCACCCTTCCATCCATACACCAATTTATCTATCCGGCAAACGCTCATTCCTTCAGTAAGTGTTCACCAAGCTTTCTTTGTGTGTCAGCCCCTGGGGACCCAAAAATGAACAAACAGTCCATGTGGGCCCTGCCCCTGAGGCCCTCCCTGGTAGGTGGGTGGGGGTCAGTGAGTGAAACGTTCCCCCCATCCTGAGCTCAGCAGTGGGACAAGACCACAAGCCTGGGAGCCTGGGGCCTGGATTCAGGCCCCAGCTCCACTCCCCACTGTGTGACCTCGGGCCAGTTACTTAACCTCTCTGAGCCTCAGTTTTCCCATCTATAAATTGGAAGATCTGTGTGTTTGTTATGAGTTTGAAATTAGTTCACAAACATAAAGCGCTTAAAATGTGAAAAGCTGCTGGTGTTGAGCTGGCTGTGCTGGGGGGCACTTGTTCCTCTCCCCAGGCCTGCTCTGGGCCCAGGCACCAAGGTCAGGCCCGGTGTTGGCGTCACTCCTTCTCCTAAAAGCTGGTGTCACAGCCTCTCCTTTGGGGCTTTGAAGTGAACGTGACCTCTCCATCCTTTTGCTGCAGAACCTTCCTAAGATCAAACATCGGGCTCTGATGCCGTCTCCGAGCGGTATCGATCTGCCCCAGAGACGCGGCAGGGGCAGGGCCACTCTCGCAGCGCGTCGCCTGGAGAGAGATGGAAGTCCCACCGTTCCACCATCCTGTGTTCTGCCTCATCCCCTTCGACCCCACAAAGAAGGTCCGGCCGCGGGCGTGAGGTCCAGAGATGCTGAGGATGGCTGCCGCCACGGCCCGTGTCTAGAATCCCTGGAACGATTGTGGAGGCCACCGCCTCTCACGCGTGGGGCAGCTGGGGACAGACACTGGCCACTTCTCGGCTTACTTGAAAGGGGAGACACTCTGTGGGTGGCACCACAAGGATGCGAGAATTGGCACTGGCCGAGCCCGGGCAGCCACGAAGACGGAACCCGACGCTAGAAGCAGCGCGGGGCAGGGGGTGGCGTGAAGGCAGCTTGGAGCTGTGGGGACGCTGGGTGGCCAGTGTCCTGTGGGATGAGCGCAGGGAGGTGGGAGGAGGACAGAGCACCCAAGCCCACCGGGGCAGCAGGCTCCCTGAGGCACAGCCAAGCTGGGGCCGGGGAAGAGGGCAGCCGGCCACCCCTGGCTCAGGGGACTGAATGGGCAGTGGCTGCTGGGGACGAGTAGAAAGGGAGATCCTTCCTTGGCTGAGACACAGGCCATCTCTCAGGGTCAGCCCTGGGGACTCCTTGGAGAGGGATTTCTTGACTCCTGTGACAGGTGCACTCCAGTGGCTGCTGCCTTGAGCTCCCCGATGTCTCTCCACGCTCTACACTCAGCGCGGGGGGCAGTGGGGAGGACAGGGACCCCACGGCCCAGGGGCAAGTCTTCCCCCATGTGCGCAGACAAACGCCAGCTTCCATGTCTCCAGTGGGACACTTTGGGGTGTGTTTGGCTCCTTGTTACAGCCTCCAAGAGAGACACCAAAGTCTTCTATGCCCCAGGTCACCTCCTCCCCGAGCTTGGCTGGCCCCTTACTCACGGCAGGGGCACAGGTCAGATGGACCTGTGCTCAGTCTGGGTGCGCGGTGCCCCGCTGAGGAATTGGGCCTGCCCTGGGCTCACATGGGGTGGTCGTGCCTGGCTCCCCGAGCTGAAGATGGGATGAAGTAAACACTTATAAAAGCGAGACTCAGTGTGGAACTCAGTGCTGAGCGTGGGCTGGGCGCGGGGTGACCACACTGCTTGTCCCACGTGTGCTCTCGCGGTGGTGAGGGGTTCCTACGTGGACTCTCATTGGTTTCTCCCGGCAATCCTATGATGCAGATAATTGCCCCCCACTTTCTGTTTGTGCGACCTTGTCTCCCACCACTAGGAATTAGGCACTAACAGTCCCCGTCCGTGAGATCTCTCCTTCCTGAGAAGTGCCTGGCACCTGCCCCCTCACCATGGTGCTCAGGAACGGCTGGTTGGAGGTGGTGGCCCAGGATGGAGCTGGGTGGGAGGGTGTGGTCCCCGGGAGGGAACACAAGTGTCCTGCCTTTTCCTCCTCCTGGGCACAGGCCCGCTGCCCTTCTGCCGGGCCAGTCCCCGAGGCTGGCTGTGTGGACGAGCTTGGCTCCGTGCAGACCTGCCTGGAGGAGCCCATCTCAGAGGCCAGGCCTGATTGGACAAAGACTAGGCCGTATTAGGCTCGAGGGGGACCCGTGGGGAGATGGAGAGAAGTACGTCTGCCCTCTCCGCAGCAGTGTGGCGGTAGCAGGGGCATCGAACACGCAGGGTGTTAAGATGCCCTAATAAAACAGCAGCTATAGTTCTCTCCTATTCTGGGGCAGAGCCCTGGGGACCAGCGTGCCCTCTCAGTCACCTCTGGGAGGCCCGACTCTCCTTGTGTTCCTCCTTGGAGATCTAGGGAGCCCACATGGCTGGGGACTCCGGCTGCATCGTCAGGGGTGGCAGGGTCAGTGTGGGTCTGGGGAGGCCGTGGGGAAATGACGCTGGTCTAGGAGGGGCTGGTGACAGTGGGCGAGGGAGGGTGCAGGGAGCCTGGGAGAGCGTGGCCTGCGCTGTGCAGACCTTGAGGGGTGGCTGGTTCCTCTCCTGGCTGCGTGGCCTTGGCCAGCCCCCTCCCTGAGAAAGGGCCCAGGGCTCCGAGCCTGTGGTGGGCACCAGGTGAGACCTCTATGTAAAAGCGCTTTCTCTGCAGCCCACAGCCCATGAGACCAAGGCCGTCTAGTGCTTGACCCATGGGTGTGGCCCCACTCTGGGCCGGCGCTCTGGACCCGACAGGCCTGTCTCATGTCAAACGGGTCTAGTCAGGCCCCTGGAGGGTCCTCACTCTGCTGGGACCCTGGGGGGCTCATGGGTGCTGTGCAGCCTGGGGGTCATGGGATTAGATGCAGTTGAACAGGTGTCTCCGCTGTGGTGCTTTGATGTGCTTATGTCCATTGTGACTCTTCAAGTCACAAGGCTGCTGTGTTTTCAGAGATCTTTGCGACCTGGAATTTTTCTTCAATAGCATCTGCTGGGATTCCGTGCTTTGTGAGACAGGAGTTTGGGGATTGCTGCCTTGGGAAGGTGATGCTGTTCCTCTATTTGTCAGATGAAGCAGCCACTCAGAGGGGCTGCGTAACTCCCTCAAAGGCGCATATGTCCTGCCCTGCACTGACGGCCACGGTGCCACCACGTGGGGCCTGCAGACCCTTGGAAAGGGACAGTGCAAATGTGGGCTGGGACGGCAAGGCCTCGACCCGGGGTGGAGCCACCCGAAATGCCCAAGCAGGACAAAGGCAGGAGGCAAGAGGGCTCCCCGGGCAGTCAGCTCGGCGGACGTGGAGGGGGCCCTGGCCCTGGATAGGGTGGCCTGAAGCCTGCTGGCCGGGGTGGGGCTGAGGGAGGAGTGACCAGGTGTCTAGGTGCTGGCTGGACGTGGCTACTGGGTCAGGGCCCCTGGAAGGAACAGGGTCTCGGCAGGAAGGGGGGTCCCCGGGTTCCCCGTACCTGTCACAGCTGGCCTGTGGGTGCCTTGCCTTGGAAGGGTCCCCTTAACCCTTTCTACAGGCAACTGAGGTCGAGCACCCACCATGGGTGCTGCAGCTGAGGGCAGAGCTGGGTGGGCCACTCCCCGGTCCAGCCTCCTGGAGAGACGCACAGCGGGCCCTGTGGCTTCCAGATCTCCCGAGAGTCTGCCCTCGCCTCAGTCGGCCCTTTCCATGCTGTGTGTGTTTGTAGCTGGGAGTGAAACCTCCTAAAGTAAAGGGGTGGCCAGTCCTGGGGCCAGGGTGCTGGGCCCTCTGGTCATGGCCTCATGGTGACCCTGGGCCGGTTACGTTCCCTCTCACCTGTGGAGAGGACACTTGGGCCAGCGGGCGATGAGAGTCATTTGGGCTGGAAAATCCAAAGCCTTGATGCAGGGGCGGTGGTGGAGGGAGAGGCGACAGCGGGTGGTGGGGGTACCCAGAGCCCTCCAAGGCTCGCCCGACCCCTTGGCACCTGGGAGTTTATTTCTACCACCTTCTGGGTATGGCCAAGGTGGGGGCAAGGCTGGTGGCCTCGAAACAAAATAATAAAGCCCCATCCCAGCCACTGGGGAATTTGGGGAAGGTGTTGTTTGTTCAGCTAGAAAGTGTGCTCCTGAACATGCCCTGGCAGAGACCCCAGTGTAGCCCTGCTCACAGATCCCACCCTCTCGACAGCATGCTGCCCGCCGCACAGAGCCACACTCGTGCGCCCACTGGGATTGAGCACCACTGTGGCCACACCCTGCCCAGGTGGCCCAGGGGACACAGCCTCCTTGAGCCTTTGTGCTTGGGGGCAGGGACTGGGCAGGCTGCCTGTGGGCCGAGTCTCAGGGCAGAGGCTGAGGGCCCTGTGGGCTCCCGGTGGGGTGGGGGTGCCCCTGAGACCCAGGGCTCAGAGTCAGGGCAGAAGTGCTCAGCACAGTCCCTTCCCCAACCTGGGTGCCTGCCGTGGGCCAATGTGGGTGGCCAGCCCGGCCCAAGCTCCCATAGCAGCTGCTCAGGTGTCTACACTGGCAGTGACATACTCTGTCTGTGGGTATACCACCCTCTCGGCCTGGCTTTCGTGGATTTCCAGGGACACTTTGGTGAGGAGCGGGCACGCAGTGGCCTGCTCAGGGCCCGAGGGAAATGCAGGGTATGCGGGCAGGGCTGGGGGCTGGGAGGAGAGGGGAACCGCTGGTGTGATTATTACAGATCAGGCACTGGTCGTAAACTTTAATCATTTTAAAACCTGTTTTTGATATTAAAGTTTACTAACCATTTAATAAACCCTGGACAGGTCCTGAGCGTGGGAGCCGGTGTCTGCCCAAGCCACCTCCTCGGACGTGCCTGGCCTGAGGCTGGCCTGGGCCCCCAGGGACACCGTGGTCTCCCATGGGTGTGCTGGGGCCTGGGGTGGACACGCAGGAGGCAGGCCAAGCTCTGGCCTGAACCTGGATGGGCCCCCATTGACCCTAAGGGCCTTAAGCAAACACCCCAACACGCTTGCCCGGGATTGTGGGTGGCAGATGGAAACTGACAAGTTGAATAAATTAGGGCATGATTACTTTTTAGCAGATGTCACATGAAACAGCTTGAGGCCTCAGTAGTTGAGTGTGCCAGGCTGCATGTTGGGGAGGAGGTAGCCTCTCTACACATCACGAATGGTTCTGGGATGCCAGGCCCTGTCCAAACCCTTCCAGGGGCTGCTTGGGCAGTGCTGCTGGGGTCCTACCCTGCAGTAGCCCCCTGGTTCTGGGAGCCTGGAAGGACGAGGATGCCACTCTAAGGCCCCAGTCCGTGGCCCCCTCTGCCAGGCACCCCTGGCAGGCAGCCTCCTGGGGTGCAGGGGACCCCCGTCCCTCACCCCCCGGCACTATTTGGCTGGCTAGAGCTTTTATTAGTTGAATGATAGCTTGCTATCTTGGGATTATTAGAGCTGGGGTTTGTTCATTCAAGAAATAATTCCCTGAGAGCCTCTGTGAGCCAGACACTGCTGTAGTGTTGGGATTCAGCGACAAGCAAGAGAAGGCTGGCCCTGAGAGCCGCTGCGCCCGGAGACAGAGACCCACGGGGCACTTGCCACGTGCCCAGCCCGGGGTTAGCGCGTTGCAAGTGCAATCGCATTCAGTCCTCATAGCAGTCCGTTACTGAGACTGTAGTCACTCCACAGCACAGACGGCTGTGTTGCTGTAGAAGAACACCTGAGGCTGGGTCATTTATAAAGAAAAGAGGTGTATTTGGTTCACGGTTCTGTAGGCTGCATGAGAAGCATGTGTCAGCATCCGCTTCTGGTGAGGGCCTCAGGGAGCTTCCACCCATGGCGGAAGGGGAGGGAGGAGCAGGTGTCACATGGTGAGAAGAAGGAAGCAAGGTGGGGGGAGGTGCCAGGCTCTTTCTAACAGTCAGTTCTCACGGAACTAATAGAGCGAGAACCCACTCATTACCGTGAGGATGACACCAAGTTGTTCGTGAAGAATCCACCCTGTGACCGAGACACCTCCCACTGGACCCAACTCCAACCCTGGGGATCAAATTTCAACAGGAGCTTTGGGGGGATGAATATCAGACTGTACCACCCCACTCTGCAGACGCAGACGCTGAGCACAGAGGGGGCGAGTGACCTGCGCAGGGTCACACGCTTGGAGTGCCGGAGTGGGCATTGCGCCGGGCGGTCTGGCTGCAGTGCTCCAAGCCCCGCTGCAGGCCCGCAATAGACCAACAGGAGCATGGCACCCCTGAGTGACAAGCACCAAGAACCCGGACGCTCTCTGAGGGACTGCAGTCTGCTCTGTGGGCGGCGGGTGGACAGCGGCCTCGTGGAGTAGGCGGCTTTGGGCAGAGACTGCAGGGGGAGAAAGGGCGAGCTGGGTGGAGTGTGGGGACAGAGGGGTGGGTGGGAGGAGAGTGGCCAGGGCTGGGCCAGCCCATGGGGAGCTCCAACCCCCGGACCTGGTGCCATATCTGCCCTGGGCCTGTGCCTCCCACTGGACGCTCGGACCTCTTGGTGTGTGTGCTCTCTAGCTCCAGCCTCACGACACCCCCGTGATCTTCTGACGCCACATTGTGGTTCCACCCTCAGACCCTGGCACCTGCAGCCCCCACTCTCTCTGGCCCTGCCATCAGGACGGCTCCAGGCTCACTGATGACCCCTCCCAGGGCATCCCTGGCTCCTCCTCTCCCGGCCTTTGTTCCCTCCACACCCATCCCAAGGCCACCTCCTCCAGGGAGCCCACTGGGATCCCCCTGGGGTGACTGCTGTCTTTCGTGGGCTCTTATAGCATCTTCACTGGGCTGCCACCCTCTGCTGTGAAGTGTCCCTCTTTGGGAACACATCGCCCTTTGGGTCTGGAGTGTTTCTCTGGGGTGGCCGACGCAGCAGCAGCTGGGACTGGCCCTCTGCCCCCACTCTTGTGCCGAAATTCCCCTTGGTTGGCTTCAGGGTGCAGGGCGGGTGCTCAGAAACCCTCACCTGAATTCTGGGGCCATTGGCCATTGGCGCTGTGATGGAGATGGGCTTTGTCCTCCCACCATTCCCATGGGCTGCAGCTGGATGATTTGGGGAAGGCAGGTGGATCCTGCTGGGGGGAGGGTGGGTGTGGTGGGGGGAGGGCGGGGGGGAGGGACTC
>RJWJ010044844.1:0-12002 GCA_004363605.1 Indri indri | reverse complement strand
ATGGACAGTTATTTATAAACCAAAATATTCCCAAGAGGGCTAAAAGCTATAGCAACACAATGGAGCAAAAATACCTAAACACTATCCACATAGAAAGGATTGCTGGTATGATCAGCATACCTGAGATGCCAGGAGATTAGGAGCAAAGGAGAAAGTCAGAGGCTATTGTTATCAGCCACATGGAGAGAACCACTGTGGTGCCCAGTGGTCTGCTCTACAGAGGACACTAGCATCTCTTGCCACCAAGGTAAACAATAACCATTCTTGCTGAGGAAACTCAGAAAGGGACACTCTGCTGCACATCCCTTCTCCCCCAAGAAGCAGCTACAGTTGAGCAGTTTTGAGAAAGGAGTGGCCACCTCTCCCAAACCCTTGCATGCCCTGACACTAGAGCTGCAGCCATTCCATCAGTGCTCACACTCCAGGCCCAGGCTCTATGGCTGTATTGGACCTGCCCACATCTCAGACATTGGAACAATGACCATAGCAAGCTAGACTGCACTTTGAGCCCCAGAGCCAAGACCTTATTGTGGGTGCTCAGGTTCCAGGCACTGGCTCGGCTGCCATGGAGAGATGGACCGTGCCTCAGTACTGGAGCTGCTCTACCTCTGCATGACTGTGCTTCCATTTGTGGCTCCCCAGACACTTCACAAACAATTTGTGCCTCACATTCTATTGCCAATGTGGCAGTGGGAGTGTCTGCATCTTGGGCACCAGTGACATTACTTTCCAAGCTACCAGATGCACAGTCTCTCTATGCGTAACTGTGTTTCAGGCCTTAGCTCCATTACTGCTCCACAGGTGTCACTCAGCAGACTCCAGTGCCACCAACAATGCAAATGAGCTTGTACACTAGACCCAATGCCAAGAGGGACCCCCTCAGCCACAATGTCCCCAGTGAGAAAAAGAGAGATCAGGATCTTAAGAGCCACCACCACCAAAGACTCTAATGATTCTCACAATCACTACAGACATTCACAGCTTTGGCTCTTGAGGATTCCTGCAATCTTTGTAAACATTGATCTCAGGTGACAAAACTGCATAGAGACTATACAGGGGCACCTTAACTGGTGCTGGAACTATTGCATCCTACCCAGCAAGCACCCTTGAACCCCCACAATAGACACCAATGTAAGACAATAAGCAACATTAAAAAAAAAAAAAAAAAACACCAAGGAGGCACAACACTGCCAAATGGACACAACAATCTCAGTAGTTGAACCCAAAGAAATGGAGATATACAAACTGCCTGACGAAGAACTCGAAACAATTTTTTTTTTTTCTGAGACAGAGTATCACTCTTTTGCCCAGGCTAGAATGAGTGCCATGGCGTCATCCTTGCTCACAGCAACCTCAAATTCCTGGGCTCAAGCAATCCTTCTGCCTCAGCCTCCCAAGTAGCCAGGACTACAGGCATGCACCACCATGCCTGGCTAATTTTTTCTATATATTTTTAGTTGTCCAATTAATTTCTTTCTATTTTTAGTAGAGATGAGGTCTCGCTCTTGCTCAGGCTGGTTTTGAACTCCTGAGCTCAAACAATCTGCCTGCCT
This sequence comes from Indri indri, assembly GCA_004363605.1. Taxonomy (NCBI): domain Eukaryota; kingdom Metazoa; phylum Chordata; class Mammalia; order Primates; family Indriidae; genus Indri; species Indri indri. Next base: position 10,449 of record RJWJ010044844.1, on the reverse strand, counting down.
CGGCCTCCCAGAGTGCTAGGATTACAGGCGTGAGCCACCATGGCTGGCCAAAATAATTTTTTTAAAAGAAGCTTAGTGAACCTCAATAAGATGCAGAGAAACAATTCAATGAAATCAGGAAAACATTAAAGAACTAATAGCAGAAATGTAACAGAAATTGAAGTTATTTCTATGCAACAAAGGGCATTATCAACAGAATTCATCAAGCAGAAGAAAAATCTGTGAACCTGAAGACAGATTATTTGAAAATATATAGTCAGAGAAGAAAAAAAGAAAATAAAATGTAAAAAGGAATAAAGAGAGCTTATGGGACTTATGGGACATCATCAAAATAACATATATTCAAGTTACAGAAGTTCCAAAAGGAGAAGAGAGAGACAAATCTATCCAGAAAGTTTATTTAAATAAAAAATAACAGAAAACTTTCTAAATCTAGAGAAAGAGAAAAATATCCAGATATAGAAAGGTCAAACAAAGGTCTCTAATCAGATTCAATCCAAACAAATCTATACTAAGACAAATAATAATTAAACTGTCAAAAATCTAATACAAAGAAAGAATCCTGAAATCAGCAAGAGAAAGAAACAAATCCCATATAAGAGAGTTTCTGCCACTTGGCAGAACATGCTCTCCAGCCCTACTTGCCATGTGCCCACAGCACCACATGATGTCACACCTGCAGACCAACACTCAGCCATAGATCCACTAAACATAAGCTGCCTGACATTGCATGCCACCATTACACTGGGACCTGGGTGAACTGACTGCCCATAGGCCTGATACATGCATCCACAACCTAGATGGCCTCTGCCAGAGCCACTGCAACCACCACAGGGAGACCTTGAGAGAGCAATCTCTAACAGTGCCTGCCTCCATGGAGACGGACTCACCCAGCTCCCTGTCTGAACTTCCATCGGTGCCCTGGGGACCAATCCACCACCTCACATGAAGATTCCCCAGTACCAGTTTGGACTGTGACAACAACAAGGGAACATGACAATGCAGAAAGCTACATTACAAGATCTTAGTGTGTCCACTACTCTCCTACTGGATCAATCTTTGGGAATAGAAGCTCTATTTCTTCTCACTAAACAGGAGAGTTCCCAGCAAAGGAGAAGAGGTGCACTGCAAACTCATCTACCATTTGATGCAGCAATCCCACTACTAGGCATCTACCCAAAGGAAAAAGAGACATTCTGTAATAAAGACATCTGCACTCAAATGTTTATGGCAGCTCAATTCACAATTGCAAAGATGTGGAAACAACCCAAGTGCCAATCAATATATGAGTGGATTAATAAAATGTGGTATATGTATACGATGGAATGCTACACAACTATAGAAAATAATGATGATCTAACACCTCTTATATTATTCTGGACAGAGCTGGAGCCCATCCTTTGAAGTGAAGTATCACAAGAATGGAAAGATACGCACCACGTGTACTCACCATCAAATTGGTACTAACTGACCAACACTAAGGTGCTCAAATGGAAGTAATATTCACTGGGTGCCAGTCAGGTGGGAAGGGGGTAGTGAGGTTGGGCAAACTCACAACTAATGGGTGCGGAGTGCACTGTATGGGGGAAGGGCATGCTTGTAGCTCTGGCTTGGGTGAGGTAAAGGCATTATATGTAACCAAAACATTTGTGCCCTCATAATATCCTGAAATTAAAAATACAAAACAAAAACATAAGATATAGATTCTTGAATGGATTAAAAAACAAGATGCAACTATGTGCAGTCTACCAGAGACTCACTCAGCTTTAAGGACACATATAGATTCAAAGTGAAAGGATGGAAAAAGATATTCCATTCAAATGGAAACCACAAGAGAGCAGGAGAAGGTAATTTATACCAGATAAAATAGACTTAAATAAAAACCTGTTAAATAAGACAAAGAATGTCATTATATAATGATACAGGGATGAAATTATCAAGAAATATATATGTACCCAATGTTGAAATACCTAATATATAACCTAAATATATAAAGCAAATGTTAATGGATCTTAAGAGAAAGACTACAATACCCATAACCGCATTGGGAATAACATTATTAACTGACTATGGTGCTTATGTGCAGTCCCTTTTGCCTTTAGTCTTACAGACTCCACTCCTTTTCAAAGTTGCTTAGGTCTGCACTTTTTTCCCATTCTCTTCAGAGAGGTTTTTTCATACATTTGTAACAGAGCTAGATTCTCCTGTCATAGTCTGTATTCCTCTCATCTCCTAAATGATTTTTAAAAATATTTGTATGCATTAATGGTCATCCTTTGTGCTATAAAATTCTATATATTATATATTGACAAATGCATAATATCTTGAATCCATCATTAGAGTATTATATAGAATAACTTTGCTGCCCTAAAAATTCCCTGTGCTTTACCTATTCCTTTTAGGAACTGGTCGTTATGTTCACAGCCGTTTCATTTCCACCCCCCCATCATCTCCAGTTCCCACATATGTTTTAAAGGCATATATCTTTAAATCCTTTTCCATACACTCTGCCCTGGATTGGCCTATAGGTAGCTCATCTTCCTGGTGATTAGCAGAAACACCGCTTTGCTTTGGTTTCAGAATAGACTTAGCAGAAAACATGTCACACTTGTCTGGCACTTTTTATTTAGCACCTCAGAGCACTTTAATGATTAAACAAACCTCCAAAGCTGGGTGAATGAGATTTTTATCAATGGTTATGTTGAGTCAGAAAACCTTTCCCAGGGTCATAGAAAACTGCCCAAATCATAACCATGGAAAGAGTATTTCATTTCCATGAGCCATTTACTCAGAGAAGGTTGCCTTCTACAATAACAAATGAGGAAAAATAAAATATTTCCCCACCTCCCTCCTTCTTCTCTCCTGGGAATCAGGTATTTCTGGGAAGCAAGAATCTTGGGTAGCACCCAGCTACATTTGGGAGTCTTTCAGTGGCACAATTTTAATCCAATCTTGCTTCTGGTACTTAGGAAACCAGACATACAATCTCTGTCTCTGTAGGGGATCTAAGCAGTCACACACTTTTCTCCGCAGTGCTGTCTGCCTATTTTTGCCCAAAGACACAATGACTATTTTAGGTAACTTCGTACTGTGACAAGGCTTGTGTTATGTAAATGAAATGAAGACATTTTAGGCTGAATTAACAGATAATTTTTAAGGCAAGACAATTTATGGGAAACCGTCTAAGTACTTTGGATAGAATTTAAAACTTCCTTTGTAATAGTGGCTTTAGCACCCACATGAGAAGCTATTTTTTTCCCCCCAGCTTACAGTCTTACTCTCTTTCTTAGCCTAATACTTAGTTACTTACAGAGACTAATTATCTGACAAAGTGTGGTTCTGTTGATTTGAAACTTTCCTTTCAAAGACAAAGAATTAGTTTGGATAAATTATAACAAGCATTTGCTTCAACACATTTTTAAGGGTAAATTCTAACACATAGAAGGTATAACTATGAGATATTCTGCATAACAAAAATATACTGAATATTTTATTAACTTATAAAATATGTTTTAATAGTATTAACTTTCTCATGGAAAGTTAAAATCATGAAACGTTTATACTTCAGAAAAATAAAATTTCTTGAAAGCATTGTCTTTATAAGGATGTGTATTCTAAGTGAAGTATCACAAGAATGGAAAAACAAACATCACATGTACTCACCATTAAATTGGAACTAATCAACCAACACTTATGTGCATATATGGAAATAACATTCATCAGAAATCAAGAGGGGTGGGGGAGGAAGGGGATCGGTAAATGCACACGTAGCAGGTACAATGCACACTATCTGGGGGATGGACACACTTATAACGACTTAAATGGTACAAAAGGAATTTATGTAACTGAAATGTTTGTAGCCCCATAATATTCTGAAATTAAAAATAAATAAAAGAATTATTAACATTATATACATAAAGCATTCTTTTTAAAAGAAGTAGAATAGGAAATTCACTATGTTAAACAACTGCTTTAATCCACTTTCCTACCTGTCCACCCCTAAATATTTTCTGGTTTCCTTACTGTCATTGGCACCAGGAATCTACCAGGAACCAAGCTCGTTAGCTTAATATAAACTAACTTTGGCTTATCTCCCACCTCTGGTGTCTTATCATATGCCATATTCTGTACAGTTTACCTTATCGTTTTTTGAATCTTCTTTCTATCCTTACTGCCATGCTGCCTTCCACATGTCTCTACATAGTTTTTATTTAGGATACTAAGGAAAAATGTAGCCTGCCCTTGTGACTCCTTTTTCTACTTGTCCCATGTATCCTACACAAGGCTGACAAACTAATCCATTTAAAGCATTGGCCAATCACATTTTCTGCTTACTCTGTTGATTTTCCCATTGCTACTAAATGAAATATTTACTCTCCACTGTAGTTCTCAGGATTTTTTAAAATTTTGGACCCCAAGAACTCTTTTTGCTCCAGGAAAACAGAACTATTTGTTGTTCCCTGACTTTGCCTCTCACTACACTCTACCCAACTTTCTTACCTCTCTTTATTCCAACTTTAACTAGAATGTTTTTAGTAGCAAAAAGTCAAATGAGATACTCTAACTAGAGGAGGGCATTGTTTCATGGTCACATTAGTTCACAAAGAGTATACACTGTGTGTTCTTCTTGGAAGATAAGGTATATTCACATATGGAAGTCTGCAATGGCCTACATTAAAGAAATATGTTTAGTTTTGAACAGATTTTCCAAACTCATTGGACTAAATACAAAGCTTTTTACTGCAAACAATTTCTTAACATGACATATGCTTTTGTTTACGCTGTAATTTCTGCCTGGCATGGACTTGTCCCCACTGGTTCTCCACGCAACTAGCAAATCCCATCTCTTCTTCAAAAACTATCTCAAATGCTCCCTCCTCCACAAATCTCTTCTTGAATCACTATCAAACATAGGTCTTCTTGAGAGAAACTTTGTAACACTTTTTAAGTATCTTTCTTATGGCACATACCTTACTCTGCCTTTTGTTAAATTTCTTCGAATTAGTGGTTTTAACCACCTGACCAAACTATAAAATTTCTGAAGATAATGAATATGTCTTTATTTCTCTCAATATAATTTCCAGAGACTAACATTGTTTCTTGTACATGGAAAGAGTTCAATATATATTTATTGTATTGAACTTTATAATAATAGCAACATGCCTTTTTATAAATTTTTAAGTACATTATTTTATTTGGTCCTTATTGCTCTGAAGCTGGCAGGAATTATCAACCCCATATTTGAGAACTGAAACCAATGTAATTTCTTGTCCTGTGTAAAAAAGAAATACTGGACACAGTTATACATTACCTTCCTAATATTGAGAATAACTTAGCTGCTTACTCCAGAATACAATTTCAGAAGATAAAACTGTGAAGGGGGTTGGGGGGGGGCGGGGAATGGCGGAGTTAAGTTAGCCTCCCGGATCCCTGCTTCCAGAGAAAGAGACGTAGATAGATCTCAGTCTGCTATACACGATTGGATTGCTCTCCCGCAAAAACAGCGAGGTGAATCGGTAGAGATTCAGTGGGGGACACACAAATCAGGAAAAAGAATAAGGTGAACGGGAGATAGGAACACAAAACCTAGAAAGCATGGGACAGACAATAGAGAGTGGAGCGTGAGACGGCTGTGCCAGTCTGGCCAGTAAGTGCACCGGGATAAGTCCCTCACGAGACAGTCTAGCTTCCCCACTGACTTACAAGCCCACTGAGAGTCAGGGGCTTGTGTGAAGTGGATGTAGAATTGGGTCAGGAAACGTGGGGCTTGGCGGAGAGGAGACACGAGCTGGAAGCATCTTGAACTCCCCGGAGCTCCGTGTCAGGACTGCATCAGGCAGGGGAGGAACTGGTCTGGGCTGCCTCTGGAGGCAGTTAAGAGTCAGGAAGCTGGTCTCTGGCACCCAGCAGGTCCTGAATGGGGAGGTGATTACTGAGTAGAGGACACTAACCTGGAAACTGCCGCTAGCGGTTGGGACTGCTCAGGGTGGACCAGTAGGAGCGTATTGCTGGACTGGCGTGAGATTGGGGGGGAGGGGAGACATAAAGGAGATGGCAGAGTACCCTGGTGATGTGACTCCCTGATCGGGTACCTCCCAGTCCCTGAGCAGCTCCCTCTGGAGCCAGTGCCCTGGGGGCAGGCTCGGGGCCCACAGCAGGTCGCAGGTGCCCTCGCAACAAGCTCTGCCCTTCCAGGACCTAAAGTCAACTAGCCAGGTCCATTTCTTTGAGTGGCAAATTCTGAGTGCCTCCTCAGTTGTGAGGGGCAGATGCCTATGGAAGCTGAAGGCGCTGGGGCATTGGGCAGGTTGGGAAGGCACCCCTCCCCCTGGCCAGCATCTTTTGGGCAGCTTCTGAGCTTGCAGCAGTGAAACATAAAGAGCCACTCCCCCTCTGTGACAAGCACCAGTTCCTGGGGCTTTGGCACTGACCAATAGCTGACAGCCCAGTGACTTTCCTCGCCAGACAGGTTCCGGTCATTTGGTAGGATTGCATTTCCGCCTCTGGTCAGCTACCAACAGAGAAACCCGCGACTAGGGAATCAAAACCCCAGCAAGAAACCAAAACAAGTTCCCTAAGTAATCCCTCCCATCAAAAGAATGCTGGACAACATACTAGTGTCTCCCTCTAGTGGCAGAACAAAACAAAAGTAACAGCGGATCCAGATGGGAAGGACCCACCAAAAGATTTCTGGAAGTATGAAAAATCAAATGGAAAGCACACCCCTAAAGAGGAACACCAGCTCTCTAGCAATGAACACTAACCAGGTCCAGAATACTAAAATGACAGAAGAAGAATTCCAAACATGGATCGTAAGTAAGCTCAATGATATGCAAGGAAAAGTGGATAACCATCACAAGGAAATCACACAAAAAAATCCAGGATTTGGAAGAAAAATTCACTAAAGAAATTGAAATATTAAAGAAAAATCAAACCAAACTCCTGGAAATAAAGGACTTATTCAGGGAATTTCAAAACACTGTGGAAAGCCTCAAGAAAAGGGTAGATCAAACAGAAGAAAGAATCTCAGAGATCGAAGACAGCTCCTTCCTAATGAATAAGTCAGTCACAGAGATTGAGCAGAAAATAAAGAAAAAAGAAACAAGCTTACAAGAAATGTGGGATTATGTGAAAAAACCAAACCTGCATGTGATCGGTGTTCCGGAAAATGAAGAAGAAAACACTCAAGGGCTGGATAACCTGTTTGAAGATTTAATAGGGGAGAATTTCCCAGGTCTTGCTAAAAATCTAGATATACAGATACAAGAAGCATAACGGACCCCAGGGAGATTCAGTGCAAATAGAAAGACACCACGTCATGCAGTCATCAGATTGACTAAAATATCAACTAAGGAGGCCCTACTATGAGCTGTCAGGCGAAAGAAACAAGTATCATACAAAGGAAAGCCTATCAGAATAACTTCAGACTTCTCAACTGAAACCCTACAAGCAAGAAGAGCCTGGGGCCCCATTCTTACTCTTCTGAAACAGAATAATGCTCAGCCTAGAATTCTGTACCCTGCAAAACTAAGTTTTACATATGAAGGAGAAATGAAGACAGTCTCGGATAAACAAAGTCTGTGGGAATTCACCAAGACAAGACCAGCTCTCCAAGAAGTACTCAAAGCTGAATTACACAAGGACCAGCACAATAAACACTCATGAATGTAAAACCACTCAAAAGCTAAAGATCAAAGGCTAGAATCCACAATGACTCAAGAGAGAAAACAAAGCAACAAAAAGCAACTCAACAGTTTGATGAACAATTTACCCCACTTATCAGTTCTTTCAATAAATGTGAATGGCTTGAAGTCACCTCTCAAGAGACACAGGCTGGACGAATGGATAAAAAAATACAAGCCAGGTATCTGCTGTCTTCAGGAAACACATCTAACCTGCAAGGATGCATTTAGACTGAACGTAAAGGGGTGGAAATCAATATTTCAAGCAAATGGAAGCCAAGAGAAGGCTGGTGTAGCAGTTTTGATCTCAGATAACTTAGTTTTTAAATCAACAAAAGTAATGAAAGACAAAGAGGGCCACTACATAATGGCGAAGGGTACACTTCAACAAGAAGACATAACAATTCTAAATATGTATGTGCCCATCCTAGGTGCACCCAGATTCATAAAGCAAACTTTACTTAGCCTAAATAACTTGATGAACAGCAACACCATTATAGCCGGAGATTTGAACACCCCACTGACAGCACAGGACAGATCCTCCAAACAGAAAATTGACAAACAAATTATGGACTTAAACAGAACCCTAGAACAAATGGGCCCGACTGACGTTTACAGGACATTCTACCCAAAAACCACATAATATACATTCTTCTCATCAGCTCACGGGACATTCTCTAAGATTGACCATATTCTAGGACACAAAGAATGCCTCAAAAAATTAAAAAAAATAGAAATTATACCATGCATCTTCTTAGATCAAAGTGCAATAAAAATAGAAATCAACCCCAGCAGAAACTCTCATCTCTATACAAATTCATGGAAATTAAACAACTCCCTGCTGAACGATTCTTTCATAAATGTCGAAATGAAAATGGAAATCAAAAGATTCTTTGAACTAAATGACAAAGGTGACACAAGTTACCAAAATCTGTGGGACACAGCCAAAGCAGTCCTGAGAGGAAAGTTTATCTCCATAAATGCTTATATCCAAAAGTCAAAAAGATCACAAACAGACAACCTAATGAATTGACTCAAAGAACTGGAAAAAGAAGAAGAGACCAACCCCAAACCCAGCAGAAGAAGGGAAATTATTAAGATCAAATCAGAGCTTAATGAAATTGGGAACAAGGAAACTATATGGAAGATTAATAAAACAAAAAGTTGGTTTTTTGAAAAACTAAATAAAATTGACACACCTTTGGCTAAACTAACAAGAAACAGAAAAGAAAAATCCCTAATAAGCTCCATCAGGAACAAAAAAGGAGAAGTTACAACTGAGGCCAAGGAGATTCAAGATATAATTTATGAATATTACAAAAACCTTTATGCACACAAACTGGAAAATGTGGAGGAAATGGACAAATTTTTAGAAACACACAGCCTCCCTAGGCTCAAACAGGAAGAAATAGAATTCCTGAACAGACCAATATGAAGGACTGAAATGGAAGCAACAATAAAAAAACATTCCAAAAAAGAAAAGTCCTGGATCAGACAGTTTCACACCTGAAATTTACCACACCTACAAAGAAAAACTGTTGCCTATCCTGCAGAAATTATTCCTCAACATCGAGAAGGATGGACTCTTCCCCAACACGTTTTATGAAGCCAACATAACTCTGATACCAAAACCAGGAAAGGATGCATCAAAAAAAGAAAACTACAGACCAATATTCCTGATGAATATAGATGCAAAAATTCTCAACAAAATTCTAGCTAACTGAATCCAGGTGCTTATTAAGAAAATAATCCACCATGACCAAGTGGGCTTCATTCCAGAGATGCAGGGATGGTTCAACATATGCAAATCTATAAATGTAATTCACCACATAAACAGAAGCAAAAACAAAAACCATATGATACTCTTAATCGATGCAGAAAAAGCATTTGACAAAATTCAACACCCTTTTATGAAAAGAATGCTTAACAAAATAGGCATAGATGTGGCTTACCTGAAAATGATACAAGCCATTTATGACAAACCCACAGCCAACATCATACTGAATGGGGAAAAATTGAAAGCATTCCCACTTAGAACTGGAACCAGACAAGGTTGCCCACTATCTCCACTTCTATTCAACATAATGCTGGAAATCCTGGCCACAGCAATCAGGCAAGAGAGTGGAATTAAAGGCATACAAATGGGAACAGAAGAGATCAAACTCTCACTATTTGCTGACGATATGATATTATATCTAGAAAACCCCAAGGATTCAACCAAGAGGCTACTGGAATTGATAAATGAATTCAGTAAAGTTTCAGGATACAAAATCAATACACACAAATCAGAGGCTTTCGTAAACACCAACAGTAGTCATACCAAGAACCAAATCAAAGACTCAATTCCCTTCACAATAGCAACAAAGAAAATAAAGTACCTAGGAATATATTTAACTAAGGAGGTAAAAGACCTCTACAGGGAGAACTATGAGACATTGAGGAAGGAAATAGCAGAAGACATATACAGGTGGAAAACCATACCATGCTCGTGGGTCGGCAGAATAAACATTGTTAAAATGTCTATACCACCCAAAGTGATCTACAGATTCAATGCCATCCCTATTAAAATACCAACATCATTCTTCACAGATGTAGAAAAATTAGTTTTACACTTTGTATGGAACCAGAGAAGACTCCGCATAGCAAAAACAATTCTAGGCAATAAAAACAAAATGGGAGGCATCAATTTACCAGACTTCAAACTCTGTTACAAAGCTGTAATATTAAAATCAGCTTGGTACTGGCACAAAAACAGAGCCATTGACCA
>RJWJ010044843.1:0-11998 GCA_004363605.1 Indri indri | reverse complement strand
CTCTTCAGTTACACTCCTGGAAAGCAAAAGGCATGTGCCTCGTCTCCAGTGCCCAGCATCAGTTCGCTACTTGACTCTCTGTCCTTGCCATCACCCAGAGCACTGGGTTTGACCAGAAGAGGGATTAAAATCTGAACTCAAGAGAACCATTAAGACATAAGGTGATGAATCACCTCTGCCATGCACCCTGGGGCAGCTACATCTACTCATACAAGAGCCCAGCGGCTGTTGGAAGAAGTTTCTCCACCCGCAGCTTCCATGAAGGACGACCACCTCAGCCTTGAGGTGCCAAGGGAGAAGCTCCCAAGGAGAATTTATCACTGTCCAAGGAGTCTGGGTTTTGAATGAAGCCATTCCAAACATACCCTCCAATTTCAGTAAAGATCTCTACTCTGCTGAACCCAATAAATGGCCCAATATAAATATAGGAAGAACGTTTTTATGTTTAATATCAGATTCTGATAGATGTGGATGGTGGCGTTCACCCTGTCTCCTTCCATGCCCTTCATGTGACCCTAACTATATCCTTAAGCAACACATCTGGACGAGAGCACAGTCTCCTTCCAACATCAAAAGCCCCCAGTTGCTCTCACGGTGGAGCAGAATGCAGCTAAATAATTTGCAAAGACCTCAGCTATATAAAGGAAATTAAAGATGTCATATTTACTCTTTAACACTGTTCTATTCTCCAGTTCTCATTTTCTCTGCTGATTATGTGGAAATTCCTGAGAATGACTGCCATAGCACAAAGAGCTCCGATCATGACTACTAAGATCAAGGCTTACTTGTCTCATGATGCCTACAGGGACTGGTCAGGGTGAAAAGACCCGCCACAGTGTCTGCCTGGGGGCTCAGGTTCTAGTGCACCCAGACCACGCCACTCCTTTTAGTTGATCTCTTAAATTTCACACTTGAGGGACTGTGCCTCAACCACATGAAAACTCATATTTGTGCTGTGTTTAATTGTGAATTAAACATCTGAGCACATGTTTTGATTTTCAGCTCAGAAAAAGCTGGGAGGAAGATGAGCAGATGAAGACAGATAGGAGGCACAGAAGAATGACCTCTCCCCTCTCACAAACCTCCCTTGTCCCCTCCCTTGCCTCGCCAGACAGGGAGGAAGCAGAGGGGCCTGCAAAGACCCCTCCTCCCTGAGAAGGATGGAGCCCAACAGACTTGCACGGTGGAGGCTGCAATTTAGACGGACACTGTGCCTCCTCTCAGACCTGGCAAAAACAATCGTTCAAAGTCTGCTGATTTGTTCTTCCTTCCTCTGGTCAGTCTTGCTGCTTGGAGTTGCTAGAAAGAGGAAAAGCCTTCAGAGTCTAAGCAGAAGTGAGAATCTCTGGGCAGTATCTGCTTCTCAGCACTCAGCTCACCTGGTTCACAAGGCACACCCTCCCAGAAAAGAGCTGCAAAAAATAGCAGCAGTTGTAAAACAATGTTTAATGTGTTGTTTCAGGTAAAGATCTGTCTCACAGTAAGGAAAGCACTTCCAAGTGTAGAAATAAAGAAAAGAGAACATAAAGTAAAAGACTGATGGGTTTGATCACATAAAAATTTAAAATGTTTATGCAACAAAAGCTTTCAAAAGCAAAATCTGAAAAGCACAACCAGAAGGAAATTGGTGCACCATAAACAACATACAATGGGTCATTATTCCTAATACATAAAATGCTACTACATAGAAGAAAGAGTTGAATATGCCAGTAGGAAAATTGGCAAAATGGGAAAAGCTGATGCACAAAAGAAAAAAAACATGTGGACAATAAAGATATTTCTTAGAGTTCAGCTTATGCACAAACCAAAGGACGTTAAATGCGAGCCTCATTTTTACCTCATCATATAAGCAATTATTTTTCATGATAATATTCAGTATTACTAAGGTTATGTGAATGTGGATATTTACATGCCACTGGCAAGAATGTTACCTATTATATCCTTTTTAATAGGCAATTTATCAATATTCATCAAAAATCTCTGTAACATTTATTGTGATGAAGAAAAGATATAAACAATTATTTATTAATGAAGGTATTAACCACAGTGTTACTTATAAAGAGAGAGAGAAAAACAACCTGCATATGTGTGACAGCCTAATCTCAAACATAAATAGGATGTAACTTCTATAGGAAGGAATATTTGTCGTCCATTAAAATTTGTGTTTTAAAATAATATTTGATGACCTGGATAAATATTTACATTATAAAGAATGAGTTAAAGAGTTATAAGCAGTATGGACTATACGCCTATTTTTGTATGCCTGTGAATTTGTGTGTGAGTGTGTGTATATCCCTAGAAGGGGTGACACACACTTACACAGTGGGAATCTAGGAATGGTGTGACCATTCAGGACTAAAGTTTCTCGGAGAATTTTATTTTTATGCATTTCTCCATCCTACAATAAATATGTGTGTCTTTTATAAACATCATCAAAAAAATGGGATTTTTAGAAATAACGCATGTGTTTTTAATGGATCAAAATGTCACTATCTGTTGTACTCTGCAACAGACTATTCAACGCACTTATTATTACATTCGTATGGAAATGCCCATCAAAGGGGGTGTTGCCTTGGAGGAAGGGAGTAATTCTGCGTAATGAACACAGGAGAGACTGTGCCTGCTGCATGTGATCACACCAACAGACAACTCTTCAAATAAAGTTTGATCAGTTACCAGCCTACAGACAGCCTAACGGGAATGGATGTAGGCTGCCCCAGTATCCAAATTAAGGTCTATCTTAGTCAGTTCAGGCTTCTATAACCAATTGCCATAGACCGAGTGGCTTAAACAATACACACTTATTTCTCTCAGTTCTGGAGGCTGAGAATTTCAAAGTCAAGTCAAGGGCAAATTTTGTTTGCACGTGGCCATCTTTTCATTGTATTTCATTGACTGAGAGTAAGAACAAGTTCTGGAGTCTCTTAGGGGCACTAATTCCATTCATGAGGGCTCCATCCTCATGATCCAATTACCTCCCAAAGGCCTCACATCCAATACCACCACACTGGAGCTTAGGATTTCAACATATGAATTTGGCGGAAACACATTCAGTCCATGACAAGGTCCATAAAAAACCATAATAAAGATCTCAAATATTTCTGAAACGTTACCTATTTCAAATTAAGCTATAAATATAAAGATTTTAACATATGATAAAGTTTCTTAAAATCGCAAGACTTAGAAAACACATTGAATTCTGTAAGATCAAATTACCCAATGTAATTGAATTTTGATGTATTTGTATTTTTTCATCTTTATCTAGAATTCTTCCCCTAGAATTGTCAGATTTAGAGTGGTTTGGAGATTCAGCCCTCAGTGGGGTGGGGAAGTAGACTATGGGGAGAGTTCTGTACACATGGTGTCCCTAAGTATCACCTGACCAAGCTCAAATATGGCATTTTTCTATGTCCTGATCCAGCTGAAAAATAGAAATTTGAAAATAATTCTACACTAGTGATAGTACATTTTCCACATGGAATTCTCCATCAGATGTCATAAATTATAATCTCTCAATTCATCTGATTTGGTCTAGGTTTCCCTCTCATCTTTTGTTCCTTTGAGACATAGCGGTACCTTTACAGTTTGTCTTTTATGGTAAGCTGCATCTTTTCCAAAGCGCAGCCATGCTTGGTTCCCTGCAATGCATTAATCCTGGTGAGATTTACCTTTGTCTCCTAGAGCCTTCGCTAAGTCACCATCCTACTTCTGGTGGTTATCATTTTAATGAGGAGCCTTAGAGAGCATCTCCTCAAAACAGACTTTAGTTAGCACTTCTGAAAAAGCTAATGTCAATTCACTGATCCTTCAATATTTAAAGGCATTTCACTAGGAAGGATTTCCTGAGCCATTTCTAAAGTGGATGTCAGAGTTCTGATTTTTGTCTCACATTCACAATAAGAAGATTGATTTAGTCAAGTCACAACCCCTCTGAGACTTGATTTCTTTCTCTGAAAAAGTCAGTGGTGTGTGCATGTGTGTGTCATGTGTGTGTCCTATGTGTTATGTGTTTATTATATTGAATACAGCCAAGAAGGATGTAGACAAAAATGTTAGCAGTGGTTGACTCTGAGCAAAGAGATGATGGGTGATTTTTTAAAAATATCGTTTTCACAAATACATGAAATTTGTAAGGAACTAAATAATAAGAAAAAAGAAAATAACTCTAGTTTCACCTGATTTACCCTAGATAATAGGCCCTTTAAATTATTTTTAAACATTAAATGTATTTGTAAATAAGAACAAAAATATTGAATGGTCTAGAAGCTTTTAAGGTCTATGATTTAGTAAAATAATAGTTTATATATGATTTTATTACCTAGGAACAATACAATATTGTAATTAGCATTATGAATTAGTTCCTATATAAACAACTAAGATTTCTGAATATCAAATAAAAAAGTAAAAACTTATGTAGGCTGGGCTAAGATTTAAAAAGTTGTAATTATATACATTGTTCAGAAAAGACAAAGAAAATATTTTCTTCTACTTTTTTTATAATATTCCTGGTTTAAGTTTATAGGATATCATCTTAAAGTAAAATCTGAAAAAAGAAAACTTATGTGCTTTTTTTGGTGTTGTTCAGATTCAGGGAGATTTGATCAATTCTACCTCTGTTTCTCAGCAAGTTATAATGCAATTTAAAACTAAGACAAAGTAGTAAAACAGAGAACCAAAATACTACTAATATTGCTGGCAAAGCAGCTATTGGATAATGAGGACTATGTCTTGTGTAGGGAATTTTCTTATGCTGAATCCCCAAATTGGGCTCATTTACATTCTGAGCCATCACTGCACCACTGGGCCCTGCAGGAAAGAGCCACAAGTACAGACTTTCACTGCTAAGCTAACTCCTGGCAGCAAATGATAGAGAACATTCACGATAGGCTGAATGTCTGTGTCCCCCCACAATTCATGTGTTAAAATCCTACCCCCCAATGTGATGGTATAAGGAGGTGGGATCAGTTCATAAGAGCAGAGCCCTCATGAATAGAGTTAGCACCCTTATAAAAGAGGCCCAAGGGAGCTAGTTCCCCACTTTCTGCCATGTGAGTACACAGTGAGAAGACACTGTCTAGGAGCCAGAAAGTGGGCGCTCGCCAGACTCCGAATCTGCCAGCATCTTGAATTTGCACTTCCAGCCTTCACAACTGTGAAGAATAAATTCCTGTAGTTTATAAGAAACCAGTCTATGGTGCTTTGTTATGGCAGCCTGAGTGAACTGGGACAATTGATCTCAGTGGATAGGCCAACTCAAAGAGTAAAGGCAGATAAAATGGCAGGTTTGTATAAAATCTTCTTCTTGTACTAAACTGTCTACCAGATGCATCACGTACAGTTATGGGGATGGACAAGTTAGAGGATGAAGAGAGGTCAAGAGTATCACATAGGAAATAACGTGGTGGGGATTAGTCAGTGTCTCCTGACCATGATAGCAGGTATCTTCATTCATTGGTATCTTCATTACCCTGCCATCATTGGCAATTAAAATATTCCACATTCATAAATTGTTTTGATCTTTAGTTTCCTTTAATTCACAGTATTTCTTTTTTTAATTTATTTTTTTAACTAAGTAAAAATTGTATATATTTATGGTTACAACATGATGTTTTGATTTATGTATACATTATGGAATGGCTAAATCAAGTTATTTAACACATTCATTTCTTTATACATTTATAACATTTTGTGATGAGAACACTTAAAATCTACTAGTTAACAATTTTCAAATATGCAATATGTTGTTATTAACTTTAATCACCATGATGCACAATGGATCTCTTGAACTTATTCCTTCTGTCTAACTGAAATATTGTGTCCTTTGACAAATATCTCCCCAATCCCCCTGTCCCCAGCCTCTGGTAACCATTTTACTCTTTGCTTCGATGGGTTAGACTTTTTTACAATCCACATATAAGTGATATCATGAGGTATTCATCTTTCTGTGCCCGGCTGTTTGACTTTTCTTTCTTTCTCTTGCATAATTGCTCCAGCTAGGACTTCCAATATTATATTGAATAGAAGTGGCAAGAGTGGGCATCCTTGTCTTGTTCTTGATCTTAGAGAGAAAGCTTTCAACTTTTTACTGTTGAATATGATGTTAGCTGTGGACTTGCTGTATATGGCCTTTATTGTGTTGAGCTACATTCCTTCTATAGCTAATTCATTAACAGTTGTTATCATGAATGGATGTTGAGTTTTGCTGAGTGCCTTTTCTGCCTCTGTGAGATGATTGTATGGTTTTTATCCTTAATTCTGTTAATGTGTTGTCTCACATTTATTGATTTGCTTATGTTGAACTACCCTTGTATCCTATGGATGAAGCTCACTTTTTTATAGTAAATGATCTTTTTAATGCGCTGTTGAGTTCGGTTTGCCACTATTTGGTTAAGTATTTTTGCATCTATATTCATGAGGGATGTTGGCCTCTAATTTTTGTTTTTTGTTGTTTTTGTCTGGTTTTGGTATCAGGGCTGTTCTCATAGAATGAATTTGGAAGTAATACCTCCTTTTAAATTTTTTGGAAGAGTTTGAGAAAGATTGGTATTATAATAGTTTTTTAAATGGTTGATAGAGGTTAGCAGTGAATCCATTAAGTCCTGGGCTTTTCTTTGATAGAAGATTTTTCATTACTAATTCAATCTCCTTACTCATTAATGATCTGTTTAGAGTTCTATTTCTTTATGATTTAGTGTTGGTAGGTAATACGTGTCTAGGAATTTATCCATTTCTTCTAGGTTATTCAATTTGTTGATATATAACTATAGTAGTCTGTTATGATCCTTTGTATTTGTATATCAGTTGTGATATTTCTTCTTTAATTTCTGAGTTTATATTTACTTGAATCTTTTTTTTCTTCACTCTAGCTAAAGTTTTGTCAATTTTGTTTATTTCTTCAAAACACCAACTTTTACTTCTGTTGATCCTTTCTGTCATTTTTCTAGTCTCTATTACATTTGTTTCTGCTTGGGTATTTATTATTTCCTTCCTTCTACTAACTTTGTATTTAGTTTGTTCTTCTTTTTCTGGTTCTTGAGGGTATAATGTCAGATTGGTTACTTGGTATCTTTCTTCCTTTTTGCTGTAGCTGTTTATTGCTATAAACTTCCCTCTTAGAACTACTTATAAGTTTTAAGTTATAAGTTTTAGTATGTTGTGTTTCCATTTTCATGTGTCTCAAGATATATTTTAATTTCCATTTTTCCCCTCTTTGACTCATTGGTTGTTTGGGAGCATGTTGTTTAATTTCCACATATTTATATATTTTCTAAAACTTCTTATATTACAGATTTCTAGTTTTATACCATTGTGGTTGGAAAAGATACTTGATGTGATTTCCATCTTCTTAATGCTGTTAAAACTTGTTTTGTGGCCTTACATATGATCTCTCATGAATTGTTCATCTAGCTAAATTTTATTTAATAACCCAAATACATGGTTGCGAGATAATTGTAAAATGTTTCACCCTTTCCTGCTTTCTTAATGGAATCAGCAAGCAGAATGTGAATTCTTCCATTCTGAATCCAAGCACCCTTCAGTATCTGTCACCGCACTCAGGCTCCTGTGAACTCCAGCAAAATGGCTCTCTTAACTTTAAAGAAAGTTACCTGATGCTATGGCTTTAATGTCCCCTCTAAAACTCATGTCAAAATGTAATTGCCATCATAACACTACTATGAGATGAGGCTTTTAAGAGATGATTAGACCATGAGGACTCCACACACATGAGTGGGCTTACTGCCTTTAAAAAGCAGGGTGGAGGGAGTAGGTTCTTGTCTTCTCTCACACACATTCTCTTGCCCTCCTGCCGTGTTATGACTCAGCAAGCAGATGCCAAGCAGGTGCTGAGTGGTTGCCAGCCCCATGTTCTTGGACTTTTCAGCCTCTAGAATCACAGGCCTAATAAGCTTCTCTTGTTCATAAATTACCCAGTCCATGGTATTCTGTTATAGCAGCAGAACACAGACTAAGAAAATTAGTACTGAGAAGCGGGGTCATTGCTGTAACAAATACCTGAAAATGTGGAAACAGCTTTGGCACCAGGTAATGGGCAGAGGCTAGAAGAGTTTGGAGAAGCAGGCTAGAAAAACTTATATTGCCATTCATGGAACATTAAGGGTGATTCCGGTGGGCTCAGAAGAGGGAAGAGCTACAGAGAGAGTCCAAATCTTCTTAGAGATTATGTAAGTGGTCATGATCACAGCGTTGCTAGAAATGTGGACAGCAAAGGTCATCCTGATGAGGTCCCAATATATGTGAGGAACAAAGTATTGGAAGCTGGAGTAAAGGCTATCCTAGCTATACATCTGCAAAGAACTTGGTAGAATTGTGTCCATAACTGAAGGCTTCATGGAATGCAGAACTTAAGAATGATGAACTAGGATATCTGGTGGAAGAAATATCTAAGCAGCAAAACATCCAGGATGCTAAGTGGCTACTTTTATCTGCATACAGTGAGATGACAGAGGTAGAAAATGACTTAAAGATAAAATGTATTGTTTTGGGACTTTTTCATAAAAGCCATTCACACTGGAGTTAAGTGATATCTCATCGTGGTTTTGATTTGCATTTCCTTGATGATTAGAGATGTTGAACATTTTTTATATGTTTATTAGCCATTAGTCTATCTTCTTTTGAAAAGTTTCTGTTCATGTCTTTTGCCCACTTTTTAATGGGATTGTTTGATTTTTTTTCTTGCTGATTTACTTGACTTCTTTATAGATACTGGTTATCAGCCCTGTATTGGATATACAGCAGGTAAGTATTTTCTTCCATTCTGTCAGTTGTCTATTCACTCTATTGATTGTTTCCTTGGATGTGCAGAAGCTTTTAAATTTACTCAGGTCCCATTTGTTTATTTTTGTTGTTGCCGTGATTGCCTTTGGGGTCTTCTTCATAAATTCTTTGCCTAGGCCAATGTCTATAGGAGTTTTTCCAACATTTTCTTCTAGAATTCTTATAGTTTCATGTCTTAGGTTTAAGTCATTATTCATCAAAAAGTCCCAAAACAACAAATGTTGGCATAGATGTGGAGAGATAGGAACACTCATACACTGTTGGTGAGACTGCAAACTAGTACAACCTCTATGGAAAGTAGTATGGAGATACCTCAAAGAACTAAAAGTAGAACTACAATTTGATCCAGCAATCTCACTACTGGATATTTACCCAAAAGAAAAGGAGACATTCTATAAAAAAGACACCTGCACTTGAATGTTTATGGCAGCACAATTCACAATTGCAAAGAAGTGGAAACAGCCCAGGTGCCTATTAGTGCATGTGTGGATTAAGAAAATGTGTAAATGTACACCATGGAGTACTAACCAGCCATAAAAAAGGTGAACTAATACCTCTTGCATTCACCTGGATGGAAGTGGAGACCATTCTTCCAAACAAAGTATCACAAGAATGGAAAAACAAACACCACATGTACTCACCATTAAATTAGAACTAATCAATCAATACTTATGTGCACATATGGAAATAGCATTCATTGGAAATCCAGCAGGTGGGAGGGGAAGGAGGGAATGGGTAAATTCACACCTAATGGGTACAATAGACACTATCTGGGTGATGAGCACACTTAGAACTGTGACTCAAACAGTACTAAAGCAATTTATGTAACCAAAATATTTATACTCCCATAATATTCTGAAATAAAAAAATATATTAAAAAATACCAAAAATTTAAAAAATTTAAAAAATAATAAAAAAGAAGTGGTTGGCTATTATAAATAAAGAGGATTTTATAGTTTATTAATATTTGTAAATGTGTGCTATACTTCCTTTACATCAAGAAAATTTATAATAAAGTTACCTATGTACACATTGAAAAAAGGTAGAATTTATAATTAAAAGAGAAACAGAACAAAAAGATTTGGAAAATTTGCAGAGTGAAAAGCCATGTTTAGGAGAGCAAATCTCTTTTTAAAGAGATCAGTATTGATAGAAGAAAGCCAGGTACTATTCATTAAGACAACGGGAAAAAGATCTCAAAGGCATTTCAGAGATCTTCAAGGCTGCCCCTTCCAACCAGGCCCTGAGCTCTAGGAAGGCAGAGTGGTTTTAGGGGAAAAACTCAGGGTGCCCTACATGGACTCACTGACCAAGGCTGCCTCAAGACTCTACTCCTTAAGCCTAGCATGGTGGCACTTGCTCATAATCTCAGCTACTCAGAGTAGGCTGAGGCAGGAGGATTGCTTGAGCCCAGGAGTTTGAGACAAGCCTGAGCACCATAGCCAGACCCTGCTGAAAAAAATAAAGGACTCTGCTCTTCCCATTCCAGAGCTGTGCTCCTCAGCGGCCCTAGCCATGGCTCAAGTGGGCTCAGGTGCAACTTGACCCACCACTTTGGAACGTACAAGTAGTAAAATATGGTAGTGTCTATGTTTTGCTAATTCCACAAGTACACAGAATGCAAGAGCTGTGGGGGTATGACTGCCTCCATCTAGATTTCAAAGGATGTTGCGGACAGGCTGGGGGCCAACAAAGAGACTTGTGGCAGGGGCAGAGCACTGCTGAGAGCCCCTACTGGAATCAGAGCTACCACAGAGAGTCCCCTCTAGTGCAATGCCTAGTGGAGCTATGGGAGGAAGGCCACCTTAGAGACCCCAGAACTTGCAACATAAGCTTGGGAGGGCTTCAGGCAAGAGACTCCAACCCATGAGAGTTGCTGGGTGGACTGAGCCAACCAAGGCCATGGGACCAGGGATCCCCGAGCCCTTGGGGTCAACTCCCACCCAGTATGCCCAGGATGTGGGACTTGAAGTCATGGAAGATGACTGTGGAGTTTCTAAATTTAATATTGTCCACCCTTTTGAGTTTTGGACTTAGGACATGGGACCAATTACCCCTCCTTTCTTGCCTATTTCTCCCTTTTGGAGTGGGAATGTCTATTCTATGCCTATCCCACCATTGTATTTTGGAAGTAGAAACATTGTTTTGATTTCATAGGCTCACAGCTGGAGGGGAATTTGCCTCAGGATGAATTATACATTGAATCTCACCCGTATCTGATTAGATAAGGCTTCAGAGTTTGGAGTCAGTGCCAGAATGAGTTAAGACTTTGAGGACTATTGGGATAGAATTAACACATTTTGTATGCGAGAAGAACATGAGTTTTGAGGGGCAGGGGTGAAATGCTACCATTTGAATGTCCTCCAAAAGCCACACTGAGATTGAATTGCCATTGTAACAGTAGTAAGAAGTGGGGCCTTTAAGAGGTGATTAGGCCATGAGGGATCTGCCCCCACATGTGAGTGTTAGGCCTCTAAAAGGGGGGCCTGTAGGAAGAGAATCTCTCTTATTCTTGCACTTCCTTTCTTGTCCTTCTGCCATGTTATGACACAGCAAGGAGGCCCTCAGCAGATATAGAGCAGAGTGTGTGGCACCATGTTCTTGGACTTCCCAGACTGCAGAACTGTGAGCCAAATAAACTTTGTTGTTTATAGATTACCCAGAATGTGATGTTCTGTTATATAAGCAGAAAATGGACTGAGAAACTTACCTAGTGGACTGGACTGGTGAATGTAGAAACTCAAAATTTATTTTTTACTGAGCCTGGAGACTCAGGTGGAACCAGACCCCCAGAGCCAACTCCTTAGAGCCCATTCTAATCTGTTCTTAGTTTTTTGGCTTCTGCCTCCTTTGTGGAAGATAAACTCAGCCCAAAACTGGGTCCCTACCTGATCTTTCCAATTAAAATGAGAGCAAAATGTAAGACAAGATACACCCACCCCCTCCAAAAAATAATTGTTCCCAATAAACTTGCCTCTTCCTGGACTGTTAAATTCATGTCATTTCATTCCTCCAGTCAGGGATCTCATATCCATGGACCTGGAGTGGGGGAAACAAACAAGGAACCTCCTCTGTTCCCTGGAAGTGAAGTTTTTCTTTCTCCTCCTGATTTTTATGTCTATTGTGGCTCCATTTTTTGCCTTTGTTGCCTGCCAATATTCCTCCTCTGTGGGGGTGAGAGAAATAGGAGAAGTTATAGAGC
>RJWJ010044842.1:0-11998 GCA_004363605.1 Indri indri | reverse complement strand
TTTTAATACCTAGAGATTTTTAATGAAGTTCTAAGTGACCAACTAGAGAAGCAGAATTCACCCATGTTGAAATAACTAGCTATAGGGGAGATATCTCCACCAAAGGGGAGGGCATCTCTGAAGAACCTACAAAAGGAACCATTGAAAAAGAGTCAGCTTTAGTACCTGTCAAGCATTAAAATTGGTTTGTGGCAATATCAGTCAAGTAAAAACTGTCTTCATCTCTTCTCCCTCTGCCCTGCTCAAACCCTGGAGAAATGAGTGTTAGCAAGCTGGGGAGGGGAAGAGAGATAAATGGGAAAAGATAGACATCTACTAAGCCCACTGAACCTGGTCACCTGGAATAAAGGCAGACCAAGATAAGGAAAAGCATTAATTGTAAAGTCTGAAATTTTAAAAAATTATTTCACCAGGCGCAGTGGCTCATGCCTGTAATCCTAGTGACTTGGGAGCCTGAGGTGGGAGGATTGTATGAGACCAGGAGTTCAAGACCAGTCTGGGCAACACAGAGAGACTGCCCCCTGCCTCCCTACCCAGTCTCTACAAAAAATAGAAAAATTTGCCAGGTGTGGTGGCATACATCTCTAGTCCCAGCTACTCAGGAGCCTGAGGTGGGAGGATCTCTTGCGCCCAGGACTTCGAGGCTCCAGTAAGCAATGATACCATCAGTGCACTTCAGTCTAGGTTACAGAGTGAGATCCACCTAAAACAAAAAATGTGTTTCATTAAATCATCTTAATTACTAAAGTGAAACTTAAAGTTGCAAGTACTGGTTGATACCTAAAAAGGACCAGAAAATTCGTGAAGTACAGTTTCATGAAGTGGTTTCAAAGAGACAGTGGAAGGCACAATAAAATGGTTTTATAGTTATCTCTCTCCCTACAAATCCCATTCTTTAAAGGTTCCAGTTGTGTATACAGTTACAGTTTGCTGTAAATTTCTAGATTAGATCTAGAATTTCTAGAGCTAATCTAGAAATTAGCACCATTTGAGCTACTACCTCAATCCTGTGTGCTTCAGATAATACGTGCTGTAAGGACAATACAACAGCTACTGTAACAGTGAGAGGCTGTGAGGGGAAGCAGTGGCTACAGACACACCTCGGACACATTGTAGGTTCAGCCCCGGACCACCACAGTAAAGCAAATATCACAGTAAAGCAAGTCACATCAATTGTTTGGTTTCTCACTGCATATAAAATTTATGTTTATGCTATACTATATTAAGTGTGCAACAGCATTATGTCTAAAAAATAGCTTAATTTAAAAATACCTTATTCCTAAAAATTGCTAAAAATCATCTGAGCCTTCAGCAAGTTGGAATCTTTTTGCTGGTGGAGGGTTTTGCCTAGATGTTGATGGCTGCTGACCAGTCAGGGTAGTGGTTGCTGAAGTTGGGGTGGTTGTGGCAATTTCTTAAAATAAGACAGTAATGAAGTTTGCCACATTGATTGACTTTTCCTTTCACAAAATTTTTCTCTGTAGCATGTGACGCTGTTTAATAGCATTTTACCCACAGTAGAACTTCTTTCAAAATTGGTGTCTATTCTCTCAAACTCCGATGCTGCTTTCTCAACTAAGTTGGAATATTCTAAATCCTTTGTCGTCATTTCAACAATGTTCATAGCATCTTCACCAGGAGTAGTTTCCATCTCAAGAAACTACTTTCTTTGCTTATCCATAAGAAGCAACTCCTTATCTGTTCAATCATGGGATTGCAGAAATTTGGTCACCTCTTCAGACTCTGCTCCTAATTCCAGTTCTCTTGCTATTTCTACCACATCTGCAGTTACTTCTGCCACTGAAGTCTTGAATCCCTCAAAGTCACACATGAGGATTGGAATCAGCTTCTTCCAAACTCCTGTTACTGTGGATATTTTGACCTCCTCCCATGAATCATGAATCATGAATCATGAATCTTATTAATAGCATCTAGAATGGTGAATCCTTTCCAGAAGGTTTTCAATTTACTTTGCCCAGATCTATCATAGGAATCACCGTTTATGGCAGCTGTAGTCTTATGAGATGTGTTTCTTAAGTAAGAAGATTTGAGTGTCAAAATTACTCCATGATCCATGGGCTACAGAATGGATGTCTTGTTAGCAGACATGAAAACAAGATTTATCCCTTTATACATCTCCATCAGAGCTCTTGGGAGACCAGGTGCACTGTTAATGAGCGGTAATACTTTGAACGGAATCTTTTTTTCTAAGCAGTAAATCTCAACAGCGAGCTTAAAATATTCAGTAAACCATGCTGTAAACAGGTGTGCTGTCATCTCGGCTTTGTTTTTCCATTTCTGGAGCACAAGCAGTGTAGATTTAGTATAATTCTTAAGGACCCTAAGATTTTCAGAACAATCAATGAATATTGGCTTCAATATTCACCAGCTGCATTAGGCCCTAACAAGAGAGTCCAACTGTCCTTTGAAGCTTTGAAGCCAGGCATTGCCTTCTCCTTTTTAGTCATGAAAGTCCTAGATGGCATCTTCTTCTAATAGAAAGCTGTTTCGTCTACATTAAAAATCTGTTGTTCAATGTAGCCACCTTCATCAATTATCTTAGCCAGATCTTCTGGATAACTTGCTGCCTCACTTTGCATTTTACTGTTATGGAGATGGCTTCTTTCCTTAAACCTCATGAACCTACCTCTGTTAGCTTCCAATTTTTCTTCTGCAGCTTCCTCATGTCACTTAGCCTTCATAGAATTGAAGAGACTTAGAGCCTTGCTCTGGATTAGGCTTTGACATAAGGGAATGTTGCAGCTAGTAGGATCTTCTATCCAGACAACTCAAACTTTCTCCATATCAGCAATAAGGCTGTTTCACTTTCTTATCATTGGTGTGTTTACTGGAGCAGAATTTTTAATTTCCTTCAAGGACTTTTCCTTCACATTCCCAACTTGGCTGTTTGGTGCAAGAAGCCTAGCTATTGGCCTGTCTCAGCTTTTGACATGCCTTCCTCACCAACCTTAATCATTTCTAGCTTTTGATTTGAAGTGAGAGATGTGTGACTCTCCCTTTCACTTGAACCCTTGCAGGCTACTGTATGGTTATTACTTAGCTTAATTTCAATATTATGTTGCAGGGAATAAGGAAGCCCGAGGAGAGGGAGCGTAACGAGGGAACAGCCAGTCAGTGAAGTAATCGGAACACACACAACTCTTACTGATAAGTTCACCATCTTTTATGAGCATGGATCATGGCGGCCACAAACAATGACAACAGGGCCAAGTGCAGTGGCATGCTTGTAGTCCTAGCTAATTGGGAGGCTGAGGCAAGAACAATCACTTGAGCCCAGGCATTCAAGACCACCCTAGGCAACATACTGAAACCTCATCTCAAAAAAACCCATAAAATAAACAATTACAATAGTAAAATCAAAGATCACTGATCACAGATCACCATAACATATATGATAATAACAAAAAAGTTTGAAATATTGTGAGAATTACCAAAATGTGACACAAAGATATGAAATGAACACATGCTATTGGGGAAATGGCACTAATAGACTTGGTCAACATAGGGTTGCTACAAACGTTCACTTTGTAAAAAAAACACAATATCTGTGAAACACAATAAAGCAAACTGCAATAACATGAGGTATGCCTATACTTTATATTGGTAGTCAGAGAAAGCCTTTCTAAGGAAGCAACATGTGCAATGAGACATAAACGGCTAGAAGGCTGTAGTCCTGCAAAGGCATCCACGCAGAGTAAATAGCTAGTGTAAAGTTCCTAACATAGGAGCAAGCTTTGTGTGTAAGAAAAATTAAGAAGCTTAATGTGGATGAGCAAAGGACGGGGTGGTTAGATATGATGGGGAGCAGAGGAGAGTTTTAAAACCTATTTGAAAAGATTGCTCAGGCCACTCTATGGAGAATAACGGTGCAAAAGTGACATCAGGAAGACCAGGAGGCAATTACAGCTGTGTAGGTATGGCTTGGACTAGGGTGGTTGCAGTGGAGAAATAAGTGGATGAATGCACAATGTATTTTAAAGATCGAACCAAAGGGCTTTGTGGATTGGCTATGGAGCATGCAGGCACTGGTTTATCAAATGATCCCATTGATTTGCTTAATAGCTTCCTCTCTGATAATCAGGGCACTAAATTCAGAGATTACTGACTCTTCCCACACAGTTCCTGATGAAAGGGTGACTCTAGGTGGTCATATTTGTACCAGTTGACTCCACTCCCTCTAGCTACAACTGGCCCAATATAGCTTCTCTCTCTAGGAATCAGAACTGTGTGAAACTAAGTCAATGATGGGGTCAGGAATTCAAAGGTCATGTAGTTTCAGGAAGTGGGGCCTCCATTTTAAAGTGGCCATGATTGGTTATAAATAAGAGGATAAGGTGAGCCAAGTTATCTAGTCTGTAGAAAGAAGAATGAAGCAGATGTCCAAAGAGAAACAGACAGGACCCTGTTCCATCCCAGTAGAAAGTGTCATGAGGGGCTTTCTGAAGTTGGGTTGTTTGAAGACATCTTTTTACCTGAGTTAGATTGTTTTATTCTCTGCTGCCAATAGCAAAAACACAGAGGCAGCTCCAATTTACATAGGCAAGGTTCACACTTGTTCATTTCAGTAGCCTCCCAGAAACACCGAGAGGTCACAGGACCATCCGGCTCACCCTGCACCTTTATCTTTAAGAACTTGTGGGGGAAGTAACCCAACCTTATTTACCACTGCCAGAAACAGAGAAACCAGAGCACTGTCCTAGTCCCAACGTATCCCTGTGATTCCAGCCCCAAATCTTCTAAGACACATGCAAACCATTTTAGAGAATACACAGCATTTGGAGGATCCTGGGAGTCATCCTAGACTATTTGCTCTACCTTACTCCCCTACTCACCATGACACATTTAATTACTCATTAAGTGCTACAGATTTTACACCCTAAATTGCTTTTGACTCTATGTCCTCTTACCTAAGCCCTCAGCCACTGCCCTAATTCAGATCCTCTCACTTCTCATCATAATTACCAGTCTCTTAACTGGTCTCCTCACCTTCCTCTAATTCAAGATCCCTGCTACTACAATGAGATTTCTAAAGTGGAGATCTGTTCAAATCACTCCCCTGCTTTAAATAATGGTGTCTACAGCCTTCAGAATAAAAACCAAACTCTTGAACGTACATACAAGGCCACTCATAACCACCTCACCCCTGCCTTCTTCCTGCATTTCACCCACACTTAATTATTTGTAGTTTCCTTAAGGTATCATGTTTGTTCATGGCTCTATGTTTTTATATATTCTTTGATTTGCAAGTGTGCAGAAAAACCGTGGAAGACTTTGTTTGAAATGGGTGTCCTTTTAATGGAATGTTGGGTGCTAAGGACCCTTGGGGATTACTTGATTCTATTAGAGGTAAGAGCCTTTGATTTCCTTTGACTTAGGTTCCTGTTTTACAACTAGGCTGTTTTCTAACTCTTTAGAGATAGAAGTTAATTTGTAGACTACTGATAAGGCAAAATGTTTCCTGCCTGTAACAATGCAAATGATTCCTGTTCTGGGTGATGCAAATAAATTTTGTCCAGTGGAGAAGAGACATTTCTAAACTTGAGTCCTCATTTGAACTGGTTTTAATATCTTACTTGTCCCCTCATTAATTAGTGAGTTTAACAAAATCTTTGAAATGTGTTCATTTTATATTTGTATAGGGCTCATAAATTTACCTTTTTGAAAATTATCCTTTAACGCAAATAATAGGAAGTAACCCTCACTTGCCGAAGCCAAAAATAAGACTGTATGAATGGATAGAAGGATGCATCATGAACCCAGTGCAGGAATCAAGCTGGGCCTTAGTAAGAAGTGGAACCAGCTGCTGAAAGCCCCAAGAACCTAGCGAGGGGTCTCTTTGTGTCCAGACGTGGGTGCTCCGTGTGCAACGGGTTGATCCTTCTCAGTAATGAGCAAGTAGAAGGCGGCTACCCACAGTTCCCAAATTTCCATTGTAAGTCCAACCATGAGCAGAGGTGTAGCTCTCTCTCCTCCAATTCCAAATTCTCAGGAAAGGGACTCTGATTGCCCTGGTTTGGGTAAAAAGTCCCCACCCTGGACCATTTAACTGAGGGATCACACGATGCAAACATGCAGCCTCATCCGTCCCCCTGCGGGCAGCACTAGCCCTCTCCACTTCACCATCATGCAAACCCCTAGAACTTCATTTCTAAAATTCAGATCTGATCTTGCCATTCCTGCCTCTGCATAAAGCCCTTCAGTGTTCTTCCACTGTTTACAGGATAAATCCCAGCTCCTTAGTGTGTGACAGGAGGCTCTTCATCATCAAAGCCTGACCGTCTCTCCTGGTCTCTCTCCATTGCATCCCACACCTCAGTCATACCCGTTATTTTGCCCCTCTGTTCTTCTGCACATGCGGACTCCCCCACCCCTTTATCCCCTACTTATTCTTCAAAGCTCAGCTCATACCACTTCTGTGAAGCCTGAAGATGCATGACACACTGTGACATTTATCTGCTTCTTTGGCTGAACAACAGGGCTGTGAGCCCTAAGGTACAGGGTCTCTTTCACGGAGCATGGCACCTAGAACGGACTCTTCTTGGCGGGCTTCCAGTAACTATTTGCTGAAGGAATGTCTGCCCCCACCCCTCTTCGGCTAGAAGCAAGAGACACAGGCATCTTGCATGTCCCCACACGCTCTGTACTGAAGAGCGGGAGGCGCACGGGGTCCAGAATTTACCAAGGCTGCTTAACCCTGGCTATGCATAGGGTGCTTTTTAAAAATAGGAAAGCCTGGGCGCCACCCAACCCCCACGTCACGCCACCCCAGTAATTTTGAGTCAGTAGGTCTCGGGTCAGGTCGGGCCTCCGATTTTTGTTGCTGTTTTGTTTTATTTTTTTTAACTTCCTCACGAGGTTCTACTGGGGAGCCAGGGTTAACAACCGCTGCTTTGGGCGAAGCTGGGAGCCCGCACGCACCCGCCCTCCAGGGCAGCAGGCCGGCATCCCAGGCCTCTCCGAGTTCCAGCGCCCGGGGGCCGCAGGCCGCCGGGCACGCCCGCAAGCGCGGGGCGCGGTCCGCGGAAGGCGGGGCCCGGCCGAAGCCTCGCCGTCCCCAGCGGAAAGCGCTGCGCGTGATTCTGTCTGCGCCCTTAGCTGCGGGAGCCACGAGCGGGGCTAGCGCCGCGGACCCACGGGGCCGAACCAATACGCCGCCGGAGGGGCGGGCGGCACGAGGGCAAGCCGGATCGCACCATCGGCGCACGCCGGCAGGGGGGGCCGGGCGTTACCAAGCCGTCCGGAGAGGAGGGGGGCGCCGGCGTGTCCCGGCTGCAACGCTACCCCTGGAGGGCGCGAGGCGCTGCTGCCGCCGCCGCCGCCGCTGCAGCCGCCGCAGTCCGCGCGGAAGGACGAGGCTGAGGCGAGAAACGAGGTAGGAGCGCCTCTCCGGAGGCCAGCGGGGTCCTAGAGATTCATTGTCCCTACGTTCTAAGTGATCCCTTAGGAGAAGACCCTCTGTCTGCCCACCCATCCAGCCCTCAGCGACGCCGCCCTTCCCCTCAACCCTTCCGCCTCGGCTCCACCCTCCCGCTCGGCTCTGACCCTCTGGACAGACCTCATCCCCAGTCCTTCTGAGGACTGACCCTTCAGCTCCACCGTCCACGGGACCTTCAAACACCAGCACCAGCCATCCCTTTGGGCGCCATCCCAGATCCACCCCCAACCGTCTCCTCAAACTGCCCCCCCCCCAACCGACTCGCGCCCAGTGGTCATCGTTGTTGTACCCAAATCGCCTGTGACAGCTCTGGAGGAGCGTGGCCACCTGGCATCCGAGCCCGCGACTGCAGCAGGGGCCTCCGCACAGCCCATCCCCAGCCCAAGTCTCTATCCCAAGTTGGTATCTGCCCTGCACCGGCTGGCTTCGGTTCTCTCTCTCCCTCTCCCTCTCCCTCTCTCTCTCATGTATCCAGTTTGAGGGGTTAAAACCTTTGGCTTGGCAGTTTGCCCGTCCCTTGCCACTGCACTCACCGAGATCCCATTGCCCAAGGCTGGCCGTGGACCCCCAGGCCGGCCCTGCCGACATGGGGGACTGCGCTGGAGGCAAGGACCGTATGCTATTCATCTTTGTATCCCTGGTCCGCAGCACAGTGCCTGGCATATGATAGCACTCAGTAAATATCTGACGGATGGGTGGATGGATGACCC
This sequence comes from Indri indri, assembly GCA_004363605.1. Taxonomy (NCBI): domain Eukaryota; kingdom Metazoa; phylum Chordata; class Mammalia; order Primates; family Indriidae; genus Indri; species Indri indri. The sequence continues at coordinate 3,832 of RJWJ010044842.1, read as the reverse complement.
CAGTGCAGGGCTGGGAGGCAGAGTGCGTAAGTGGGAAAGGTGTTTCCAGTTGCATGAAAGGGGGGAAAAGGAAGAACATCTGGGGGATTACTTCACCCTTTCATTCTAGGAATGTATCCAGCCTTTCTATTCATTCATCTAATCTCATTTGCATAGGAGCTTCTATGCATCAGCTGTTTTCTGTTTATGTTCTGTTTACCAAAACAAAAACAAAAACAAAAAAGCAGGGCTGGAGCTACAGAAATTCTTATTGGTTAGTGCCTGAGAGGCTACACAGATAATCAAGAAAGAGCTTTGCCCCAGTGACTGCTCCTCTTCCCCTGGAGACTAGCTGCTCTCTCGGGAAGAATTCTGCAGCCAGCCACAGCCTTTAAAGCTGATCAGCTGGTGCAGCTCAGTGCAGCTGATCAGCTGGTACTTCAGGACGGCTTGGAGGAGTGAAGTACCCATTACCTCCTGGATACCCCCTTCCTCTCAGGGACTAGAGGGGTAGATAGACATCCCATGCAAGCTGAGTGTGTGATAGAGATATCAAAGGTTCCTAAATGCCACTGTAGTATGATCAAGACATATGGACCATTTATGTCTCTTTAGAGCAGAGTCAGGCAAGGATTACCACCGTGTGAACAGCGTCAGTGATAAACAAGAACATCTGCCTTTTAAAGATGGAATTCTGAAAGAACAGAGTGCCTGAAACCTGTTTTTGTTGATTCCTAGGAAGATGACCTGAGCAGATTCAGTTTCCTGAGAGTAAAAAAGGGTTTAAAGATCTCAGTTCTGGCCCAGGTTCTGCGGGGAAGTAGGTAGTATTGCTGAGTGATGAAACAATGGCTGGAAAGCTGTGAGTTTATACGCTAGGAGTAGTTGCCTAACTACTTATAGTTAGTAGTGGCATTATACTGGGGCTCAAAGTATTAGCAAATAAAAATAGCGATTGGAGTTTCTTAGGAGGCTCCTTAGATATTAAGCAGTGGTATGGCTTAGGGAAAGGAAGAGCAAATCCAGCCAGTATCCCTGGCATTCTGTTACCTGTGCCCCTCCTTCTGCTAAATGGCTGGCCATAGGGTACTTACCACCATTGTTTCTTTCCTGCTTTGAGCCAGGTCACAATATGATTTCCTCTATTTCTATGTTGGTGTTTAAGATTCATTTTTGAAGCCAGGCCTGCCTTAACTGGAGGCTGGGTATGTTCTCACTCACCCATTTCTAGCTTTCTTTCTTTCTCCTGCCCTCTGACATGTCTTCATAAAGTCTTAGATCATAGAAACCCAATATTTGGGAGGGGATCCTGAGCTGGATGGATTAAGCAATACCTTTTTATTTTTTTTTTGTAACCAGTACATTTTTAACGGGCTTTTCTACTTTATCCTCACCCGCATCAGAGTGTTGCCAGATAACATACAGGATGCCCAGTTAAACTTGAATTTCAGATAAACAACAGGGAGTCCTGTATTTTTACTTGCTAAATCTGGCAAGTTCATGGGGAGGCTTATGTGTCCTATTTTCCTCTTTGGGACTTGCCTGCAAATTTAGGACAATAACTCACCCATTTCTCCCTGATACTCATACTCAACAACTGTGCACCTGTTAAAAGTCACTTGACTGAAGAGATGGCTCACTGCATGTTAGGGTAAGGGCAGGCTCTGTAGAGATGGTCTGATTGATCAGTGTTGAGGTTACTCAGAAAAAAACACCCACTCAAACACTGGCATATAATATTGTAATTTCTGTTAATGAGTCCATTGTGCAAAATGAGAGCATTATTTTCAGTGGTCAGATGTCAACATTGCTCTCAAAGAGCTGGGTGGTGGGAGTAGGGGAGTGGGATTCTAACAAAAAGCATAACTCACAGCAGAACCTCTGTTGTACCACATTTACTCTCTTTTTTGTATTGTGGTGACATGTACGTAACATAGAATTTACCACTTTAACCATTCTCAAGGGGCATTAAGTACGTTCACATTGTTGTGCAATCATCACCACCATCCATCTCCAGAACTTTTTTCATCTTCCCAGACTAAAACTCTGTACCCATTAAATAGTAACTCCTAGCAACCACCATTCTACTTTCTGTCTTTGTGAATTCGACTCCTGTGGGTACCTCATATAAGTGGAATCATAAGATATTTATTCCTTTGTGACTGGTTTACTTCACTCAGCATAATGTCTTTAAGGTTCATCCACATTGTCATTTGTAGCAGAATGTCCCTCCTTTTTAAGGCTGAATAATATTCCGTGGCATGTATATACCGCATTCTGGTTATCCATTTATCCATTGATGCTTACTTGGGTTGCTTCCATCTTTTGGCTATCATGAATAATACTGCTATGAACATGAGTGTACAATTATGTTTGAGTGTCTGCTTTCAGTTCTAGAAGTAGAATTGCTAGATTGTATGGTAATTTTGTGTTTAATATTTTTGAGGAACCACCATACTGTTTTCCACAATGACTGTACCATTTAACATTCTTACCAGCAATGCATGAGGTTTCCAGTTTTTCCACATCTTTGCCAATACTTTTTTTTTAATAATAATCACCCCAATGGGTATGAAGTGGTATCTCATTGTGGTTTTGATTTGCATTTCTCTAATGATAAAATGTTGAGCATCTTTTCTTGTGCTTATTGGCCATTTATGTATCTTCTTTGGACAAATATCCATTCAAGTTCTTTGTCCATTTTTTAATCAAGTTTTTTTATTGTTGAGTTGTACAAACTTTTTATATATTTTGTACGTTAATCCATCATCAGATATATGATTTGCAAATATTTTTTCCCCATTCCATGGATTGCCTTTTCACTTTGTTGATAGCATTCTTTGATGCACAAAAGTTTTTCAGTATGATGAAGTTCAGTTTATCTAATTTTTTCATTGCCTGTGTTTTTGGTGTCATATCCTAGAATCATTGCCAAATTAAATGACAGGAAGCTTTCCCCTAAGTTTTCTTCTAAGTTTTTTTTTTAGTAGTTTTAGCTCTTAACTTTAGGTCTTTGATACATTTTAAGTTAATTTTTATATATGATATAAGATAAGGGTTCAACTTCATTTTCTTCCATGTGGATATCCAGTTTTCTTAGCACCATTTGTTGATAAGACTGTTCTTTCTCCATTGATTGGTGTTGGCACCCTTGTCAAAAATCATTTGACCAGATATGTGAAGGTTTATTTCTGGGCTCTCTATTCTATTCCATTGATCTATATGTCTATCTTTATGCTAGTACCATACTATTTTGATTACTGTAGCTTTGTAATAAGCTTAGAAAATCAAGAAGTGTAAGTCATCCAACTTTGCTTTTCTTTTTTAAGATTTTGGGTCGGGGGGGGGGCTGTTCAGAATTCCTTGAGATTCCATATGAATTTTAGGATGGATTTCTCTACTTCTGCAAAAAACATCGTTGGGATTTTTATAGAGTTGTATTGAATCCCTAGATCACTTTCAGTAGTATTGACACCTCTAACAACAGTAAATCTTCCAATCCATGAACACTGGATGTCTTTCCATTTGTTTATTTCTTTTTTTTTTATTTTATTTTATTCTTTTTTTTTGAGACAGAGTCTCACTCCGTTGCCTGGGGCGAGTGCCGTGGCGTCAGCCTAGCTCACAGCAACCTCACACTCCTGGGCTCAAGCGATCCTACTGTCTCAGCCTCCCGAGTAGCTGGGACTACAGGCATGCGCCACCATGCCCGGCTAATTTTTTCTATATATATTTTTAGCTGTCTGATTAATTTGTTTCTATTTTTGGTAGAGACGGGGTCTCGCTCTTGCTCAGGCTGGTCTCGAACTCCTGAGCTCGAACGATCCTCCCGCCTCGGCCTCCCAGAGTGCTA
>RJWJ010044841.1:0-12001 GCA_004363605.1 Indri indri | reverse complement strand
CGCCTGGGGCTGTCTCCTCTCTGACCCCACGTTCTTGTGGAGAGCTGGGAGCCCGGCACCCAGTGGCATCTGTTTGCAATTAATGAAATGATTACCAAGCACAGATTGCACAAAGAGCAGTATTGCTTCTTATAGTAACATCTTCTGACAGGCTACTTTGCAACATATCTGTTTGTGTCCGCTGTTTAAATTGAACATGTGCTTTTTAAAAATTCTATTTGCATTATCTTATCGAGCGATCATTCCCTGGAACATCATAAAACAAACGTTAATTAGGACTCCAATTGGTGCAATCTCCTCAAAAGCTCTCAACCATACCACAGGCCATTCCATCCTTGGGACTCTCATTTTAAGAAAGTCAGTAACAATCACCCGGTATCTCCAACGCAGAACTCAAATGCTCTCTGGTGCCTTTGGTGGAGAAGGGACAGAGAGCGTGGGTACTGAGGGTGATCGGGAACAGCCCAAGATGCAGACCAGGCCTGCCAATGGCCGAGAGGGAAACCTGCCATGTGGCCAGAGTAGGGGACACTGAGCCATGTCACCACACCTGCACATTTGCAACACATTTTCCTGCCCACACACCCATGGCCTCACACGCAGACCTCTGTCCAGCTCCAAAAGCCCCACCATTGTCGTGATAACCACAGGATGATGTCTAGACCCCTCAGCAAAGAGACACTGGAGGGAAAAAAGGTTGGAGAGTCAGATAGCTGGACTTCTCTGACCATCCGTCTCTTCATCTGTAAGAATAATCATGACTTTCATGGGGTGACCACCTCGAGCCTGGTTTGCTCGCCAGTTCTCCCAACAGACCTCAGCCCCCTAAATGACAGCACGAAGCTGGGAGCTGGAGCCACCCTTCAGCTTCTCTGGGGTCCCCAGCACATCAGAGTTGCTTGTTTGATGCTACTGAAAAATTCAGGCAAACTCAAAGTGGCCGTCTCCAGAGTGTGCTGCCGGGCACATTTCTGTGGCATTTTGGTTCATGTTGACTTTCCATCACTTGCAAAGCAAAAACAGTGGGGAACAGAGGAGATGACACCTGATCCGAACACGCCCCGAGGATCAGACAGCACAGCCTGGGGGCAGCCTGGGGCCAGCACGGGGCCAGGCAGGCCAGAAGAGAGGCCTGGGTTCCAAAAGACACCAACAGCCACGGGGACAGGAGTCCAGGCCCAGCAGCTCCTCCCTGTAGGTAACGTGACCCCATATGCGGCGCTCGCAAGGCCTGAGGTCGCAGCTGAGAGGCAGCTTCCAGGGTGTCCCTTGCTGTTCAAACCCACTGTTCTGGACAACCCCGGCCACGCACGCCGCCTTGCTCTCTTCACTCTGACCCACGCAGCCCTCCGAACCCGGGTTCTTTAAAGTGTGTGTTTACATTCAAAGGATGCTTGGCCGTTCCCTGGATGCATTTCAGATGAGTGGGGAGGGGGCTGCTCTCTACTGTTCCCTGCCTCTCGGTCCCTGCTGCCCGGAATCGGAGAGTTATCTGCAAGTCATGCTGTCTCTGTCTCTGTCTCTCTCTCTCTCTCAGGTGTGGGCAAATCTGAGCTGCAGTGACCGACTGTCCCGGTTTGCCTGGGACTGAGGGGTTTCCTGGCTTGTGGGACTTTCACTACCAAAACCTAAACAATCCCCAGCAAACCAGCAAGACTGGTCACTGGCTTTAGGGACCAACTTCAAACGGAGCTTCAAGAAGACACATCCGAGGGGCATCAATCCCCCATTAAATATGAGACGAGGAGGTCTGAGAGCTGGTTCCCTTGATATTGGGAACAGAATTGTTCTGATAGTATTCGTGTAATTGCATGCCAGCTTGAGGGTCTAGGAAAAGCCCTGGGCAGAGTGGCCGAGCTCCTCGAAAAGAGCGGGTGGGAATGGCTTCAGGGAGCGTGGATCACCTAGAACCCTCTGGGCACCAAACCGGAGACGCCGCGGTGCCCCCACCTCAAGGAAGCTCCGTAGATCCCGTGAACGAGTCTCAGTCTGGGATGAGCCCTGCGGCTTCAGCTGGGAGGAACACGAATCCTAAACATTCTCCTGGTAAGGTCAACAGTCCGTCCTTCTTTTTCTAAATCATCACCGCACATGCCTCCCGAGTTTACAAAAGAATAGTAATAATAATAATAGAACCCTTTCACCAGTGTCTCCCCCGGTGGTGGGAAAATGGCAAGCAGCCCACTTTGTGTGTCCACCACGTCACAGCACATCGCGCCTCAGTGGCTGAGTTATTTCCACTATATTACATATATTTTATAAAGAGAGAAGCTGTCACCAGAAGGGTAATTGTCCTTGGACGTAATCCTGTCTCGGACGGAGTCAGGCGGCCCTCACTTCATTAAGCGCAGAGCCTCTACCTGAGAAAATCAATCGCAGCCAGGATCGTAAAGACAAAAATCAATCCCGGCTGCACGGTCCAGGCCTCCATTACACGAGCACATCGAGGGGCTTCAGAGGGCCGGCCCTGCCCCCCCTCAGGGCGCACCACGTCCGGGGGCAGAGGGCCAGGACAAGGGCTGCTGAACACTTGATCGGAGAAGCCCCACAAGAGAAGGGGAACCATCTGGGGCCCTTCAAGGGGGATGCGAAAGGCACAAAGCAATGTCCATTATTCATGCATTTATTAAGCAACTACTGCAGCCTGGCCCCAGGAAAGGCCCAGGGATTCAAGATAAACAATCCGGTGTCTGTCCTCTACTTCTCTAGGGGGTCTCGGTATGGTGGGGAAAACAAGCTTGTGGGCACTACACTTGGCCTGAATAGGCTTGGGAAATGCAAAGGCCTCAGGGATGGGAGTGGAGGGAAGGGGCAATCTGAATTGGGTCCTGAAGGATAAAAAGGAGGTTACCTGGAAAAATTTTCCTTCCTGCTAGTGTCGGGAGGCAATGTGACAAGGAGAAAGGACTAAATCCCTCTTTCTGTGATGCCCGAAAAGTTTGGATCCCCAACACAGAGGACATTAAGCCAAAACCCAGTTGCCCTTTCTAAACAGTTCTTGAAGTCCTGGTCTGCCTCTCTACCTCAGGGAAGCGAGTTGGTCAAACCGCAAAGAAACGTGAAGGTCCCGTGACATCTCTCACTGCGGCTGAGGGCCTGGGCTCCTGCCTCTTCTCCTCCGGGCGCTGCTTGATGAACCTAAAAATCTCGGGGATCCCAACCCTGCAGTTGCCTCAGTTCCTTCCCCTGTTTCTCTCCCTCCCTAAACTGGGTTCCTCTGGGAAATTTATTCCTTTACCTGCTCTTCGTTTGGGCAGCATTCCTGAAGCGCCGGATGCTTGGCCAGGTGCTAAGGATACGGACCCTCAGGAGGTGGACAGGATCCCAGCCACTGGCAGGTATGCAGGAAGGACACCGGGCCCACCCTGGGGGTATCTGGGCAGGCTTCCCCGGAGGTGACTCCCAAGGTAACCGCTGCGTCTGGGGTTGCCCGGGCAAGCATGGGTGGTGGGCAGGGCACTCAAGGTGAGTTTTGAGTGCATGACCAGGGTCGCCCTCCCAGTCTCTGGTGCCCTACTTAGCACGCGGGCTCCACTGTGCCCCCTGATCCCCACGGCAACCTGAGCAATGAACAGCAGCAAAGAAACTGGCTTAGAAAAGTCCAGTAAGTTTCTGAGCCCTGCCCACCTGGGGAGGGGCAGAGTCAGGACCGACGCCAGGGCCAGGGGCACCTCCAGGTAATGAAGAGGAGCCGTCAGAACAGGCAGGGACAAGGGTGGGACCCGACACTGGCTGAGCCTCAGTGACCTTGGCCAGGGGACAACATCCTCACTCCCAATCAGGTGGGCTCCCCTCTGGCCCTACCCGGAGGCGGGATCTGCTCAGCTCTCCCCTGGCCAGCCCTCAGGTCCAACAGGCACCTATCTGCCCATCCCACAAACGTGTATCGGGCACCTACTCAGTGCTGGCCCGTCCCAAGGCCCCGGTCCCAGAGCGGGAGAAGCTCACACGGACTGCCCTGATGGGTCCAGCGCCAGCTCTCTAGGACGTGGCTGCCCAGCGCAGGTCCCTGACCCAACACAGGGTCAGCCCGGAACATGTGTGGATTAGCTCCATTTAGCCACTGCCCAGCGGGTAAATATATCAAAGCATCACGCTGTACACCATAAATATATGCAATGCTTATGTCAATTAAAAAAATAAAGATCTCTTCTGAGGATACCTAGATAAGAAAGGAAGGAAAGAAGGAAGGAAGGAAGAAGAAAAAGTAGTATGTGAAAACAAAAATGCGAAGTCCCAAGCCCTGCTCCGGAATCTGCATTTTAACGAGATCCCCGGTGACTCACATGCGAGGTGAAGTTGGAACACTCAGGCCGGGGGAGGACGACAGGAGGGAAAACGACCACACACGGAGGGTCTCCTCTGCTTCCTGCACGGGGACCTGGTCTTCATGGTTGATCTTGTTTGATACCAGTGGCCAAACCTGTTCCTCCCAGGGTTCCACTCTTGCTGAGCAAATGCACACCCAGGAAAGGGTTAAGTCGCGCTAAGACCACAGGTGATCCGGCAGGAGAAGGAGAAGAAAGACATGGGGCAGAGGGGCCTGGAGACGCCGGGCAGGGAGCCCCAGGCAGAGCGCACCGTGGTGAGCGACGCCGTTCGTGTTTCCGCGGCTCGAGGTTTATGGGCCGTTCTGCCGGTGCCAGCTGGAGAAGGTGTTACAGCGGCCAACACACAGCTCCTAAGTGCGCGACAGAACCCGGGCCTGTGGGTGCCCCAACCACAGGCTTCCTGCCTCGCAGCAGCTCGGGAACCGAGCACGTCCTCCGACCGCCTGCGCCCTCGCGTCTGCGCTGCCCTTCCCCGGAGACCGTCAGCTCGGTGAGGACGGGGGCCCCGTTCGGTCCACTGCTGCACCCCCGGGGAACACAGCAGCCGAAGGTGACGTCGTCACCTGAGCGAAGCGCGAGCCCTGCCTACGGGCAGCCCGCCGAGAAAGCAGGGGTGACCGGCAGGGTCACACGGGGCCGCCGGCTTGAACTCACTCTCCCTTCTGCTCTCCTTGCCAAATGGGAAAACAAAACGCCCTGCTCACTTGGCAGGAAAAGTCCTTATGGCGTGAACTGACTCACGCTGTTGCGAGGCGTAAATAGGTTAGGGTGAATAATGAGCGGTCAGTGGCTGGGTTCAGCGTGAAGATACTTACCAAGTCGCCGTGACCTTGTGCAAGGACAGCCCTGCCTCTCTCTGGATCCAGATGCCCGACCCCTTCGAGGCCGGCCCCAGGGAACACCACTTGCGTTCCTGGGGTAACTAGCAGCAGAGAAGGGCAGAACCTTGGTCGAACGTGGGCCCTCTTCCTGGTTCTCCGTGTTCTCGCGCGGCCTGGAGCGGAAACCACACAGTCCTGGGCTTCCGCTTCCCCCGTTTGAGTCCGACCCATCCAGTCTCCCATCACTCACTCCCAGCATGGAGGGACCCTGATTACGGAACATTCCTGACTCTGTTTCCTTCCACACCCTCCCTCTTTCCCCGGGGGCGGGGAGCGGCTTAGCCCAGGGGTGGGTTTTGGTTTTAGTTTCCTACCCTGGCTGTAACAGATCACCAAGCATGCTGTGGCATACGACAACACGCATTTACCGTCTTGCACGTGTGGAGGTCAGAGGTCTGAAAGTGGGTGAGAGGATTTCTTTGCCAGAAGTTGTTCTAGAAGCTTCTCACATGCCTTGACTCGTGACCTCATTACTGTGACCTTGGCGTCTGTCGTCCCACCTCCTCAGACTCGGACCCTCCTGTCTCCCTCTTGTAAGGACCCTTCTCATTACACTGGGCCACCCAGAGACTCCAGGGTCATCTCTCCAGGGCAAGGTCATTGACCTGGTCATGTCTGCAAAGTCCCTTTGGCAAGGTCACAGATCCACAGGTTCCAGGGTTAGGGAGTGGGCATCTGCGGGTATCACTCAGCTGAGCGTGGGGGACGGACGTGGCCGTGGCTGCCCCACCCCTCCCCCGCCTGCCTTCACCCCTCCTCGTGGCGCACCCAGGGCAGCGGCTCTGGCCTGGGTGTGACCAGGTGTGTGAGACGCTCACGGTGTCACCTCCTTCTCGGAAGCCTGTCAGAAGTGAAGATACTTCCTTGCACTTTTCGTGGACTTGATTCTCGGGCCCACTTGCCACACCTGGGGCCGGCTCAGCGAAGGGCGTGTCCTGTGTCCGCCCACTCCTATTCTCATGCCTGTTACATTCCCGGGAACGTAGGGAGCAGACTCGGAACGGATCTGGGACACAGACATCATGGAGACTGAGGTTTCCAGGGTCGTCTCGGCAGGTGGCTTGAGGCCTTGGTGTGGACCCACCCTGACCTTGCGAAAAGTCGACAGCACCCAACAGCCGGGGTTCGAGGAGACACTGCTTTTCCCAGGGGCCACGCTGGGCCTCAGACCTGAGAACACGTGGGCTCTGCCGGATCTTGCCCTCGCCAGGTCACTGCGGCTTGTGGAGGCTTTGACCACAGGCCGGTGGCTGTTTCTCAGCCAGTGTAGACCTTCATGATCCCAGGCGGATGCGCCTTCTTTTAGCAGCACAGCCCAGGCCCGGCTTCGATGACAGAGTCTGTGGGCACATAGACTTTGAGGCATTAGGGACTGGAACCATTCTTTTTGCTGCTTTTAACTGTGATTCTCAGTCAGACTGGCAGGCTGGGGAGGCAGGATTCAAAACCATAAGAGTGGCTGTTTCTGCAGCCTCTGGAGTGGGCGGAAGATTTCAGCTTCAAGTCGTCCGTGCAGGCACGGTGAGCAGGGTCGGGTCCACTGGCCGGGCGTGCTCTCCCGCCTGCCTCCCTCCTTCCCACCTTCATTCATTAATTGCTAATTGCCTTCAAGGCCGAGCCTTCGAGAGCTGTCACGGTGCTAACCCTGAATCCACGGGGTACTTACGAGTCATCCCTACCACATGGTCTCGGTGGACCCTGGTTTGTTAGTCACATAAATTCTGATCATGATGTGAACTAAAATAAAATCTTAAGTCCCCCAGCCAACTGAATAGACCCCCTCTTGGCCAAGGGGATCCCCCCAAAAAAAACTCTGAAAGCTGAGGCTATGAGGAGAAGGGAGGTCAGACACGTCTAGTTACGCCCTGTCCCTTTTGGAGTTACTCTTTGTAACGATAAGATGCAAAATCATTAACAAGCCTAAGGTCATGTAAGTCAAAGGTTAAACACACCTGCAGGTCACCAATTTGCTGAACAGATAACTTGAGTCTCGGCATATGTCTGGTGTACGCCCAGTAGCCTGTCTCTGGTTAACAGGCTTCCGCATCTTAAAACATTCCAAGCCTTTAGACAAAGCTTCATTTCTTTAACCAATTACAAATCAAAGAACCTTTAAACCCTCCTATAACCGTAATCTAAGATTTGGTTCAAGATGTGCTGCCTTTTCAGGCCAAACCAACTTATGCCTTTACGTGCAATTCCCGTCTCCATGAATGTAGAAAACCAAACCATAACCCAACCCAGGTGAGACCACTAGCTCAAGGCTTCTTGGGCGCTGCTCTCCTGCTGTGGTCACACATATTCGGCTCAGAATAAACTCCTTTAAATTATTTTACAGAGTTCGCGCTCTCTTCCTTGGCTATGGCTTTAGATTTCTGAGGCCCCAGCTGAGGCTGCATCTGCGCAAGGCAGGAGGACCGGTTAGAGCCCGGCTGAGACACAAGGAGCACCTTCCCGGGAAGAGGGCCGGGGGAGCCCCGCTGCAAACCCGAGGGCTGAGACAGGACCGCAGGGCGGCTCCTGCACCTCTGTCTCTGGGAACCGGACTTGCTCAGAGGGACCAAGGAGGAAGGCGGTGGCTTGTGAATATGCCTGAGAATTACTCTCGACCCAGCAGCTGTGCAACAAGGCAAGCAAACGGGAAGACATGGATGGATGCAAGGAGGGATTTCCTGGAGGAAGGTGGCGCTCTTAGAAACAGGCCAGGCAGACACAAGGGGGGAATGAGACTATGAAGGTCTGTCTGCTCTTGAGCGAGGGAAACGGACAGTGTGAGGCCGAGGTCACACCAGTGTCAGAGCAGAGTCGTATCCAGGGGGAACAGCTCTACGGGGCGGAGACGCTGTGGGTCTTAGCAATTGGAGGGGTCGAATCTCCGGGGGTAGGTGACCTGACTGCCCAAAGGAGCAGGAGCCAGGATGCATTTCTAACTACAGATGAGAGCGACAGCAACGGCAACTGGGGGGTCATCCCATCTGAGACAGTGACGGCTGCAGGACGCAGTAGCGGGAAACCTAGGAAGCTCGCAGAGCGGAAGGTGAGGAGGTGAGCTTCCCGGGGCCCTCGCTAGAAGTGCTGGTGCAGACAGTCCCTGAGAGAGGAAATTGCGGATCAGGTGTCAGTCTCGTCTCGGGGAGCCCACCAGAGGGGAGGCAGTGTGGCAGGGAGGGCCTGGGTTCCAATCCTGACTCTGTCACCTGGTGCTGTGCAGCCTTGGGCACGTCATGTAACCTCTCTATGCCTTGGTTTCTTCGCCTGTAAAAATGGGGCTAATGATCTTATGTGCATTACAAGATCAAGAATCAGACAAGTTAGCATTTGCAAAGCCTGCAAGAAAGAGCCTGCGTACAGTGCACGCTGTCCTATTCTATAAGTACACACCCAGGAGGAGGGGCCACTCGGGGTGCTGACCCACCGGGACCCCGCCTGGGGGAGGTGGCCTGGTGCAATGAAATGCTGGAGCAGGATTTTCTAAATCAGGAAAGTGATGAGAATAGATTTTTTTAAACTGTGGTTTTGGCAGACTTAAGATGTATTGATTTCATATTTCTCACTACAGGAAAGAATCCAGAGGAATATGTTAGAAAAACAAGTGCCTGGTTTAGCAAACAAAGGAAACCGGCAAGGAGGCAGGCCCCGAGCGCCAGCAAACACAGCAGCCCGCGCGTGCCAAGGGACGCAGACAAAGCTAAGAGGCAGGTTAACCGTTAGAAACATCCCGGGTCATCCCAAGGGGTGAGGGAGACGGCAGAGGAAGACGCATGAGCCCTGGGCCGTCCAGCACAGAACCACCAGCCTCCTGTGGCTATTTCCGTTTACGAAGACATTAATTAAAATGAAATAAAATTTAAAACTCACACATTCAGTCACACTAGACACATTTCAAGTACTGGTGCTTAAAATATTGGACGTCGCAGATGGAGACACTCGCACCACCACCACGGCAGAAGCTCCCGTGGGAGAGCGCTGTGCCGGCTTTGCTTCCCCGCGCCCCACTCCTGCAGAGAAAGGGGAATGTGCTCTACGCTGGAACATAAGCCACGGGGGCAGGGATTGCATCTGGGCTCTGCTCCTGGCTGTGTATCCGGCCCAGGACAGTAGTAGCTACGGTAGGCAGAACAACAGCTCCCAAACATGTCCACGTCCTTGTCCCCAGGACCCGTGAACATGTGACCTTCCACAGCAAAAGGGACTTGCGGATGTGATGAAGTTAAGGGTTTTGAGATGAGGAGATTGTCTTCGATTATCCACGTGGGCCCGATGTCACCGTGATGGCCCTTTTGAGAAGAGGGAGGCAGGAGGGTCAGAGATGAGGCCATGGTAACAGAGGTCAGAGTGATGGGGCCCCAAGCCCAGGGATGCGGGTGACCTCCAGAAGCTGGAAAGGTCGTGGAAATGGGGTCTCCCCCCCTAGAGCCTCCGGAAGGAACCAGCCCTCCCCCACCTTGACTTTAGCCCACCTCCAACTTCTGACCTCCAGAACTATTAGGTAATACATCTGAGTTATTTTAAGCAGTTATATTTGGCTAATTTGTTAATAGGAAACTCATATAATACACAACACATGCCTAATAAATATTCGTTGGGTGAACAAACGAATGAATGGATGAATGAATGACAAGAAATATCCCACGAGGGTCTTGAACACACAAAAGCCGAGGAAATGCACTATTTCAGGAGCACCGGGTAGAGGCCCGTCCTGCCGTGGCCAAGTGTGTGGCTGAGTAACTCTGTGGGGAGGCAGGAGCCACCCCCAGGAGACACGACGTTAGGCCCAAGGGTTCCATCTCGAGAGGCCAAGGGAACAGGGAGGAGAACCCCTCCCGGAAGACACTGTGGGGCTTTGGTATGAGACAGAGTGACCCTCAGTCCAGCCCGCGGCGCCCAGAACACGAGATGAAGAGGCTGTACTGATACACAAAGAATCGTGTTCTAGAAGACAGAAGATGTTTTTCAGCCTTGGAAACAGCAGCCTCGGAGTTAATTTAGTTCACGTCCTCTGCCCATCCACTCCCGAGCCTTCTGAAGAAGGGTCTTCACTGCCCACCAGCAGTCCTGGTCGGCCCCCAAACGAGTGACAGTTTGGGGCGAGTGGCGGCAGGAAGGTGGGAGGGCAGCCCTGAAGGCAGCTCCTGTCACCTAAGGAGGAGGCCGCACCCCCGGCTACCGCAAGCTCATGGGTTAAGAGAACAGACACTACGGAAGGTCATGCTCCGCGCTTCCATGGGAGGACATTTTCGGGGGTCGCACTCCAGCCTCCGCAGTGCCCCCGAACACGCCCGAGCTCAGAAGGAATGAGCTGGGCAGAGCTCCTGCCTGCAGAGCGGGCGGATCCGGCCCTCCTCCCTGTGACGCGGGCGGCTCTGCTCTGGGCCAGCCTGCAGGGAGCCGTGAGTGCCGGGGCTGGGAGGAGCACACGTTAGCGAGTCCACCCGGATGTTCCCGAGGCATGTCCGCCAAGCAGCTGCATTAGCAACAGAGAGACACGTTTATTTCCAACCTCCTGTCGCTGGCGTCTCTCTCAATCGGTTCCAGACTTGGGTGGGGACAGGAGGATGTTGCCTAATGAGCATCTGCAAATCGGCGTGCAGGACTGAGCCCACCCGGGAGTCCGAGGAAAGAGGAGGGCTGTGACGGAGCATCCACACGTGGAAACCCTGGGGCTCTGGGCGATAATTAGGTCACCAGGGTGGGGCCCTGGGGATGCGATTAGTGCCCTTATAAGAAGAGCCAGGAGGGGTCTTGGTCTCTTTCTGTCTCTCCACCGTGTCTGGACACGACAAGAAGGCAGCCACCCGCAACCCAGGAAACGGCCCCCGCCTGACACCTGGATCTTGGACTTCCAGCCTCCAGAACTGAGAGAAATAAATGTCTATTGTTAAGCCATCCAGTCCACGGTAATTTTGTTATAGCAGCCCGAACTCAGACAAAAAGTTGGCGGTGGACAAGGCAGTGGCCGTGTCTTAATACTGGGGTTGATTTAAATACACCGCTAAAACGCAATTGCGCATGGGTAGAATCCCAGATCCCAGAGAAGAGGGTTGTTCGCAGCGCCGCTGTCGAGACAACCCCAGTCATGGAGGCACGGGCTGTCGTTGCCAGACCACACTGATCAGACCCCTGGGGGTCTGATCTTTCCTGGAAATGTGACCACAGTGCTCCCTAAGCTCCGGTGCACATGGGTGTGTCCACCAGCGAGGTCCCTGTGCTCGGCTCACGGGAGGCCCAGCTCCCTGGTGACTCGATTTCACCTCGAGTGCCGCGACGGAGCTGTTGTCTCTCCCGCTGGTGATGGAGCTGCTCTCCAGTTACACAAGGACACCCTGGTTGGGCAGCCAGCGACGGGCCTGCCTTGGGAACTGCCCAAGCCCATCCATTCTCTACAGAGGCCCAGCTGAACCCGCAGACCTTTCATAATTTAACATTTGATTACATTCCGGGCCTGTGGAGCTTAGTGTGTGAATGCTTCAGGCAGAAGTCTGGGCTGCAGGCACGCGGCCCTGCCTCCGTGCGGCCAAGCTTCCCTGGCCTTACTCATCATCATGAAGGGGGCCAGGGCTGGGTGAGTGATGGCGTTGCCACGGTCACGGGCAGCTTCATCGCTTCCCATTACAAGCAGCTGAAAGGTGCTGACTCACCGCCACCAGGTCATTAGGATGCCGCGGAATCGAATCCAAGGCTATTTGCGTCCCCTCCGCAGGCAACGAGTTGTCCAGATTGGAGTGTCTGGGCCTTTCCTGGTGGCAGACTCACGATGCTCGCTCAGCACTGAGGACCGTCATTCACCCC
>RJWJ010044840.1:0-11997 GCA_004363605.1 Indri indri | reverse complement strand
GCGAGTGCCGTGGCGTCAGCCTAGCTCACAGCAACCTCAAACTCCTGGGCTCGAGCAATCCTACTATCTCAGCCTCCTGAGTAGCTGGGACTACAGGCATGCGCCACCATGCCTGGCTAATTTTTTTTTCTATATATATTTTTAGCTGTCCAATTAATTTCTTTCTATTTTTGGTAGAGACGGGGTCTCGCTCTTGCTCAGGCTGGTCTCGAACTCCTGAGCTCAAACAATCCGCCCGCCTCGGCCTCCCAGAGTGCTAGGATTACAGGCGTGAGCCACCGCTCCCGGCCTGCTCTCTTGTTTATTAACAGAGGGCAGCATGAATTCCTGGAACACCTTCCTGAACTTCTAGGACTTTGTAAACCACTGTTTAGAACCTAGGCTAAGATAAAGCCCAAACTTTTTAGCCTTGTGTGTAGGGCCCTTTGTGATCTTCTTTTTCATCCTCTTGGCTTACGTTGATTCCTGTGTGCGTATCTGGGGCTTGAGCACTCTCGGCTCCTTACTGATTCTCAGATGTTTCATGCTTTTTCACATCTCTGTCTGTGCCTTTGCCCGAAATGACCTTCTCCCTACCTCGTTTTACATGCAGAACCTCTGCAGGGTTAAGCCAGGAGGCCAGCTGCTGTGGCTCATGCCTTAATCGCAGCACTTTGGGAACCTGAGGTGGAAGGATCATTTGAGCCCAGGAGTTCGAGACCAGACTGGATAATGTGATGAGACCACATCTCTAAAAAAGCATAAAGAAATTAGGCAGGCATGGTGGTGGGCACCCCATAGTCCCAGCACGTTGGGAGGCTGAGGCAGGAAGATTGCTCGAGCCCAGGAATTCGAGGCTGCAGTGAACTGTGATTGTGCCACTGCACCCTAGCCTGGGCGAGACAGTGAGACCCTGTCTCTTAAAAAAGCAAAATAGATTAAGTCAAGGAAGAAAGATGACAGACCCGGTACAAGATCTCATTTGTTAGATCTTTCCTGGCTGTCCCTCCAGTGCTTGGAAGCCAGTGAAGGTAACGCTTGGTGCACACCTGTACTGTAACAACTGTTAGATTGTTACGGTTCTTTTATCTGCCTGTCTCAACATGGGCAAGCTTTTCTAGGGCGGGCTGTCTTTGTTCATTTCTGCTGCTTCTGTTCCTGGCATGGTATTGGGTTCACAGCAGGAGTTCAGTACATAGATTTCAGATGATCGGATGAACATGTTAGAGTCGAGGGCTGCTTATCGTGAGCGAGACAGACCATGATGGCAGCTTTCATATTTTGGTTAGTTTTGAATTGCTCCGTTTCTTTGTTTTCTTATAATCTTTACTGTTATATTTTCTGCCATGTGTCTCTTACTTTCTTGTGTTTTCCATGCTTTTTGGCTTTGCTACCTTTGTTATATTTAATTCTGAGCTTAGTGCTTTTATATAGCATTTCCATTTTATAAATATTGTTTGGTTAGAGTTTTTTGTTTAGGATCCCTGTATTTCTTCAGTTTGATGAATTAGGAGTTTGAGGAAGAAACAACTGGGTAACATCTTTAACAATATTAGTGCAGAGACCCTAGCATAGAAGAACATTTTAATTTGTAGTTCTTTGTGACCCAGTAACAATTTATTGAGTGTTAGGTCTGTGCCAGGCACTGGGCTGAAAAAAATTAATGCATCATCTCATTCAATCCTAGCAACTCTTAAGAGATAGTATTATTATTTTCATTTTATAAATGAGGAAACGAAGGCTCTGAGAGGTGTTCTAAATTTCCCAAGATCACATAATTAGATGCTACAGCTAGGATGCAAACCCAAGCACTTTTCAGAGCTTATACTTTTTTTAACTGAAATATAATATACATTGTACAAATATATGTATATTTTCGCAAAGCGCACACATACATACTCTCTAGAAGTTCCCACTGTGTTCCCTCCAGTTACTACCCGCTTCGTAACAGTAAAGATTGATTTTACCTGTTTATGTTGTTTGCATAAAAGATACCATTTTTTTGTGTGTCTGACTTTTTCCCTTTCAACATTATGTTTGGGGGATCATTCGTATTTTTAGTGTATTTGTGGACTATTCATTCCCATTGCTATGTAGTATTATATGGATATACCAAAATATTTTTTTAATTCTATTTTTGATGAACATTTGAGTAATTTATAGTTTGGGACTGTTGTAGTTACTTATATGAACATTCTAGCACATGTCTTTTGGTGAACATGGTTACTCATTTCTGTCAGTTTTATAGTAGGAGTGGAATTTCTGAGTCTTAAGATTTGAGTATATTCAGCTTTAGTAGATACTGCCAGTTTTCCAAAGTATAAATTCCCATGGGCATTACATACAAGTGTCTTTGCCAATGCCTGATTTTGTCCTTTTTACGTTGGCTATTCTGAGTGCATATGTAGTGGCATCATGGTATGCTTGTAATCTTCTTTCCCCCAGTGACTAATGACGTTGAGCACTTTTTCATGTATTTATTAGCCATTTGGTTATCTCTTATGAAGCATCTGTAAGTCTTATGCCTATTTTTCTATTGGGTTATCTGTCTTTTTCTTATTCATTTTTAGGAATTCTTTACATATTCTGGGATATGAGTCCTTTGTTACACATGTGTTTGTCTCTCTGTTTCTTGTATGTATGTACACTGTCATTGCCTTTCACTCTCTTAATAGTGTCTTATGGTGTTAACAGTCTTTTTTGGGGTGGGGCGTGGAGAAGGAAAAAGAAGTTTATTAATTTGCTGGCAAATGAGGTTGGCAGACTCCCTTCTCAAAATACCAACCTCCCCAACAATCTTAATGATGTTGAGAAGAACTGTGATTTTTTTTTTTAAGGTTTCGTTTCTATCAAAGTTACAGGCACACATGGTTAAACAGTAAAATAACCCTATGAACTTTGCAATGGTAACGTGCCTGTTCAGCCTGTGTTTTCTGCTCCTTTTGCCTCTCCCCTCCAGCTGCTTCTAACTCTTTTAGCTGATGCAAATTTTTAACCTTATTTCTAAATAAAATGCTTGAATTGCTGTTTCTTGATTTTTGAGTTTAGATACCATCTGCGACTTCCCTTTATGGAAGAGGAGGAATTCTCTCTTCTCCTGTAGTCCTAGCTCACACACATCCATTCCATCCCTCATGTTCTGTGTATGCTGTATCATGATTTTGGTGTGTGCGTTTTACATTCTTATGACTCTGTAAATGCTATTTACATCTGATCCATGGAGTAAACTAAATTTCCTTTCCTGCCCAACTTTTTATATTCTTTAGAGTTAATGGTTTTTTAATACTACTTATTTTCTTATTTTTTTTGTTTGCTTAGTTTTTTATGTACTTAACATTAATCAAATCTCAGACTTGCTACCAGTTGTCTAAATTTTTTCTCAAAACAGAAGTATCAAATATTCAATTAGTGTTGTCTTTTTCTTTACCTGGCCTAAAACTAAATAGTTTTACAATTTTATTTTGCATAGTTTCATATTAGAGGCTTTACTCAGACATCTGATAAGCCTAAGGTTATAGCCACCCCCCACACTCCTGCAAATATTAAACATTTAGCCTGCAGAGAGCACAATCACCTGTTGGCCCCTCCCTCTTGTTTACAACTGGTATCTTGGAAGGTTTGGACCTGTTAATCATTTTAATAGAAGCTGAACATAGTTATTTATATCATTTTTAGCTATTTAAGTTTAGTTCTAGTAAACTCTTCTTATAAAAGTAGAACATTATAAAGGATTTTTTCAAAAGAAAAAAAATAAGCCTCATGAACTTGATTTTTATTATATTTCTTATACATGTGTCTATCAGCTTCCAGTTATTTATTAGAAATGCTCGTGGCTGGCACAATGTTGATTTCTGTTCTTTTGACCAGAAAAAACATGAATGATTATACATACATCCCATAGATATGATTATATTGCAGCCCCTAGTAATCTGTCAATACCAGATATTGCAGCAGAGATCTCTGTGACAAATTATGGATTATTGTAGTACTGTAGTATTTGTTCCCTGAAAATGGGGGTAAGTTTATCAATCTGGATATGTCTGTGAGAATGTTAACTCAGTAAATTATATTTGTCATGTGTATTATGCTAAAAAACAGTAATTGCTTGCCAATCCATGAGGACCTAAGATTTCCAAAGGAATCATGGAAATTAGGTTTAGTAAATATATAACCTTAATTTTTCATATGTAGTTTTTAAGTTCACTTAGGGTGAAGGAAGGTGTCATCAAGTTTATGTTAATATTATGAGTTAATCAAGGTGCTTATGTGTTTGTTTTCCTCACAACTGAGAGAGTTTGTATTTACTTATGAATTTTTCCCAGTGTTTCATACAAAACTTTTAAGAAGAAAGTCAGTGCCGTGGAATTACAGCGATAGAGTCTGCTATGTCAGAATAGGCTGAGAATCACTTTGCTAAGGCAGCACTATCCCAGAGAACTTTCCGCAATGATAGAAATGGTCCGTATCCATGCTGTGCTTTATTGTAGCCACTAGCCACCTGTGCCTGTTAGGCACTTAAAATGTGGTTCGTGTGACTGAGGAACTGAAATTGTAATTTGAACTTTTGATAGTCACGGGTGGCTGGTGGCTGTTGTATTGGACTGTGTGGGTGTTGTGTGGGTGATAGTTAAGCAAAAAACCCGAAAAAACAGGAGAAGGAGAGAAGGAGAGGAAAGACTTGACAACCAAGCTGTTTGTTAGACTGGAATACCTTAGGGGTTTTGTAAAAACAAAGATGGCCCTATCTTAAATCAGAGGATGATTTTTCTCCTTTGTTTCAATACTTTATGTTAAAAACCCTTTTAGTGAAAAGTAACACTCAAAGACAGTCTCAGTTTTTTATCGCTGTATATTTCTAGAAATATTTTAACGTGGATCTTGTTTTTCTAAGTTAGTAATGCTTTAATTGGAGATACAGTCCTGAAAAAAGATACAACTAAAAGAGCATCAATATATGTGACTGGCACTGTGTCACAAAAATTATAAACTGTTGATCTCTTGAAATAGTAAAAAATGTGCCCAGGTTCCATAAAAATAGATCTAAGTAGAACTATATAAGCTCTTTACTGTAAGTTGTATCGTAGAGCACATAAAATTTGCTGTTGAAATTAATATTAGAATGATTTTTGAGAAATTATGCCGGTAACCCAGATCTTAACAAAAAAATAACAAAAACCACAAAAAAGAGGAGACAGAAGTTTGAAGGAGTCTTATTTATCTCTTTCAAATTTCGGATGATTATAGACGTTTAAAATCAAATATCAGCAATCACTCAGATTATCGATTATGTGCCTGCTGTGTTCTAGGTACTGTGGTGGGCAGACTGGGGGAAAGGGGAATAATGAATAGGACGGTGGCCTTTGTAGTCCCAGACTGGGGCCCAGGAGTGGACAGCATGCGGTCAGAATGCAGTCAGCTGAGTACGAATGGAGGATGGAACACCAAGAATGGAGAACCAGTTTGGAAGTATAAACGCTTTGAGATAGAAGGCGGCCTTTGATGAGATTTCTGAAGAGTGGGAGTTTGCTCTTCAAAAGAGTATATTGTATAGTGCATAGTGGAAGGTAGATTAGAGTGGGCCGGGAATTTCATGGTGGTTGTATATTTATCAATAATTAGGAAGATGATTACTTCTGAAGATAAAAATAGTAGAAAACGTGAATGCCTAAGTCTGATGTGCTGTTACTGAACTTCTTTTACTGGATTACTGAATTCTAGTCACTCCAGAGTACTGCATTTTAGAAATTGCCCAAAGTTTTTAAAAACTCTTGGAGCATTCAGTTTGTGTCATGTATGAATCATTGAATAAATGCATAAAAAGGTGATAAGAATGGAATTGGAGATCTAAATTAAGTACTGATTAAAGACAGTGCCAAAATTTGGGTTGGTCAAAGATGGGAACTTCCTACATTTTTATTTATTACTAAAAAACTGATTACCTCCATAGATTGATTAGGAGGAGCCATTGAGTTGTCCATAGACAATAATTCTAGTGTGCTAAATTTAATGTAATGTTATTTTCATTGTAGTATAGTTAGTCTCGACTCTTTTTTTAAGTGGAATTTTAAGTCCTCTTCACTGTAAGTGTATATATAACATTGACTAATAATAGGACACACTGTAACTTTGATTTATTTAAATCATAGATTTCATTTCCAAGGTAGAAAATATCTTTGAAATACAATATGATTAGTTTTCATTTCTCTTTGTTTAAGATCCAGAAGATAAATGTATAATAGAAGGCAACAACTGCACATTTATTCGAGACTTGAATAGAATTAAACCTTCGGAAAACACAGAAACACTAGGTAAGTGTTTTTCTTTTTCTTTATTCCTTTTTGGATTGAAACAGACTTCTCCTCTGATTTTCCTTGTTTTATTTTCTTGCAGAATTATTACTGAGGGAATTTTTTGAATATTTTGGCAATTTCACTTTCAATAAAAATTCTATAAATATTCGACAGGTAAGTAATGTTTTAATAATTATTAAGTATCTGGTCTTCTGTGCTAATAGTTAGTTTTCAGAGCACTCTAACAGACGTTATTTCAAGTCTACAGCAGTAGGTAGTAATAAGGTCAGTGCCAGAGGAGTGATTTAAGATCAGTCCTCTCATCATTTGGAAGGGCAAAAGCCAGCTCTTTAGCATCTGCCTTTCTCACTATGCCATGGGACGTCTGTCATCACTTGGTGCTGACGCCGTATCCCTTACAGTGTGACATACATTCTGAAAAGTTATCTGGAAAACATAATTTTACATACAGTTGTTTTTAAACTGGATTTGTGTTTCTGTAGAAGACATTGAATACATAGTCCCAAAGGTATTTTAGTGATTCCTCAATTTGAGCCCTTAGGTTTTAATTTATTTAAAGCAAATGAATTTATGATTTTTTTCCCCTTCTGAGTAGCTAGAATGGTAGACTTTTTTTAAGAAAATATAATCAGTCAGGGTAGAAACCTAGCCAAAATTTGTTTACAAGTGGGAGGTACTTGTGACGGCTCCGTTTGGGTTTATTCTGTGTAGCATTTGGTTACGTGGTTACAAACTGCACAGGATTGGCTTCATGAAACACTGACACAGATATTTTTTCTTCAGCTCTTCTTTTTTCATTCTTCCTTTTTATCCTGTTCATGGAGACTTTGTTGAAAGTGTGGGGAGGGGGCAGAGAATACAGAAAGCTCTGCAGTGCAGTCAAGAAAAAGAAGGTCATCAGACATACAAAGTTCTTTTATCCGTTTGTACACTGGGGCTCGGAGAGGACAGATAGGCGAGACCCTTGCTGAGCAGTGTCAGGAAAGAAGTTAGGGAATGAACAGTGCTGCCCGCATTGGAGACTCTGGATCATTGGCTTTGTGATATTTAAGTAATATTTGTGGTATTATTTGAAAGAGGAAAAGGTACATAGTCTAATGACTTAGTGCTGTTCATTTGATCATAGCTTTAGCTTTTCTTTTTTCTGTGAGGTATTGTCTTACATGGAAGAGCCTTATTGTTGGATCTTTAGGAATGTAATAGAAACTTTTTAGTGTTTTAAATGAATAATGAATAATCCTTTGTTCCTTCTCTTCCTTTCTTATTTCATACTTTAGAAACATTAATTATTATATTTAAGATTTTAATTTTGGGTGTTTCTATTCCCACCATAATAGATATGTTTTTAGCAAGTCTCAAAAATAAATTTATCTTCATCTTGTTTTCTTCCATTTTTCTTTCTTTTTTTTTTTTTTTTTTTTCCTTTCAAGCTCTAGCTTGTTAGGTAAAAGATTATTTTAAAAGTGCTTTTATTGGTTAATTTAGTCCGGGTACCTCTTATCTGAGCAGTGACAATCTCATTCGTAGATCATAAGGCTAAGTTGCTTTTTTCAAAGGACACTTATAAAGCTACAGAGGTTTAAAAAAAACAGCCAGAAGTTCACACATACAAATACAACACACATACGTACATACCCAACCCCCTTAGGAAAGAAATCCTTTGCTCTGTAAAGTTAGTGTTGGTGTTTTATGTTTTGACAATTTGTTATGTTAAACAAACTGTTCTTAGAGTTAAGCCCTTCATATACTTACTCATTTTTTCTTCTGTGTAATAATCTATAGGGAAGAGAACAAAACAAACCTGATTCTTCTCCTCTGCACATTCAGAATCCTTTTGAAACTTCTCTCAACATAAGCAAAAATGTAAGTCAAAGCCAGCTGCAAAAATTTGTAGAGTTGGCCAGAGAAAGTGCCTGGATTTTACAACAGGAAGATCAAGATCGACCTTCCTCATCAAGTAATCAGCCCTGGGGACTGGCAGCCCTACTGCTACCATCTACAGCAAAGAGTAAGTCTCCTACCAAGAGTAAAAAAGAAAATTTTTCAAGCGAAAGAATTAAAAACTTGTTAGAATCCATAAAAAGTAACAGAACAGAAAATCACACAGACACCGATGGGAAAAGAACAATTAGTACTCAGACATAATGGCTGCTGCTTTGCTTTAAGAACCGGTTTAACCCCATGAAATGGTCGTGGACTACCTAGAAGAGCTGGTTTGAAGCTTTCACAGATCTCGACTCTCATCTGGTGTTACTTTTCATGAAACCTCAGCCACTGGGCATGCTGGCATGTGCCTGTCGTCCCAGCTACTCAGGAGGCTGAGGTGGGAGGGTCCCTCGAGCCCAGAAGTTTGAATCTTGCCCTGGCAACATAGTGAGACCCTATCTCTAAAAAAATAAAAAGTAAATGAAAAAAGTAAAATAAACCACAAGGCACGGGTGAAAGAAGATTGCAGTGAGCTTTAAACTGTGCAAAGCAAATGGTAAAAATCAGTTTTAGATTCAAGCCATTATTGATATCCACATCAGTCCCTTTTTGGAAAGCAATTAAAAGGACTTCTAATTATGTACAGTATATAGGCAATGAATACAATAAAGCTTCAAAATTTGGTAATAGTCTTTAATATGTATTTTTTTATTTTTCAAGCAAAGTACTCTTATTCACATACATATAAATTAAAACAGGCTGGTACGAATATCCAAAAGTGTTTGTTTATGTTTTTAAAATGTGTGTACAGATACTTTAGTGACTATATTCTAGGTATTCTAAGCCCATATATAAAAATATTGATATGTCGTATTTTTAAGTATTATTTAGTTTTTCTCCTTTCAAAAATAAAACCCTGTTTCTAACTAAAATGTAATATTTCCAATATTTCTTCAATTCTTTTGAGAACTACCCTCTTCCTGTAGGAAATAGACATAGAGCTGTCCCTTGGTATGTGTGAGGGATTGGTTCCAGGACTGTCTGGTTATACCCAAATCTGTGCACACTCAGTCCCACAGTCAGCCTGTGGAACCTGCCTGTGTGAAAATTCTGCCCTCTGTATAAGCGGGTTTCATGTCCAGGGAATACTGTATTTTCAGTCCAAGTTTGGCTGGAAAAACTCACCTATAAGTGGACATGTGCAGTTCAAACCCATGTTGTTCAAGGGTCAACTGTACATTGAAAAGTAATTTCCATTCCATTCTCTGTGGAGTAACTTTCAGTTTAAGAAGCAAGTAGTATAGTATTTAAAAACAGACCTGAGCCAGACTGGCTCCGTGGCAAGTTACTCAGTCTCCCTGGTCCCGGAGTTTCATGAGTTTCATCTGTAAAATGAGGAAGATGATGGTGCCTACTTCATCAGGTTATGTTGGGAAGAATAAGTGAGGTCCATAGGAAAGTGCTCAGTGAAAAGCCTGGCAAATGGTAAATGTTATTTCTTTTTAGCTATTACGTTTCAGTGTTTGTGGCATATAATTTTTTTTTTTTTTTTTTGCTACTCAAAATTCAGATTTAGAGTTTGTGGTGGTTTTAAAAAATTTTTCATTTAAATTTGTGGTCAGAAATTATAATGGGCTCTGCTTGGGGTGTCTTAAGGAACTCAGTAATAGTATTGTTATGAAGCAAAGAAGTTCTGTGTCCTTGTGGCCGTGGAGTGGGAACCTACAGCCTTGGGGCTACACGTGGCCTTCTGGATCCTTGAGTGCGGCCTTTGACCACATCCACGTTTTACAGAACAAGTCCTTTAAATACTGATACTGCCGGGGAGCATCAGTGTTCTTTTGTACAGGCAGTGTCATTAAACTAAAAGCCATTTTTCATTTGTTCTTTAAGTTTGTTGGGCTAGAAATCTGTATTGATTTAAAGTTTAAAAGCATAACTATTTAAGGGTTTCTAAATGAAATGATTTTTTTTTCTGTTCACAGATATTTGATCAGACATTTCTATTTTAAGTTGGAGTTAAGTCTTGAATAGTTATTTAAGCACATGAAGTGTGTGTATGTGTTAGCATTTTCTTTCTTTTTTTAATTTATAGGACAACCTTGATACTGTCGGGTCAGTTTTACTTTTTGTAATGAGATTTAATTATGTGATGAATTTTAATTTACAAAGCTCTCTTACTATGCAGTTTTAAATTCTGGTTAACTGAATAGAGACTAAAGTAATTGCAATGATAAGGAAAAAATGTTTTCAGGTTTTTTTCTTTTCTAGTTAGGAGGCTGTCTTCAGTGGCTTTCACCTACAATGAGTTTTATTCAGTGTGTGGAAGTGGTTTTCATGAGAGACTATCCAGACATAATTGATTTCAGCTACACATCATTCCAGAGTTTGTGACCTACTGGTATAATTCCCGGAGTTATTACCCGTCTTTAGGAAATCAGAGAATTGACCTGAGACATTCTAGCAAAACAATGTCTAATTATCTCATTCACAGACCTTCAGTGATCATGAAGGAAAAGAGAAAATGAGGCCGTGGAGATAAGACTCTTCCTGCTGTTACTGATACTTCCTTCCTCTTTCTTTTGCTCTACGGTGTAGTGAGGTGAGAGCAGAATTAGATTGTTCCACCTCACTTCATGGTCTTAGACTTTCCTTGGCCTTCAAAGTATAGCGTATCCAACTCCTTGCAGCCTGCTAGTGCCATGGTAGGGCAAAGCTACATTTGCGTGTTTAAATAAGCAAACACTGAGTACCAACAGCAAAGCCGGGGGAACAAGCAGATGCAGCTTGTTCAGGTAGCAGCTCTCCACTCCCCAGGGTTGGGCATTCAATTGGCGAGTTGCTGTCATTGTGTCTTGGTTCCCGTCCCTTCAGTAGACATTGTAGGAGCAGAACATTTAAAATGCTACAGAGAGGAAGAAACCATTTCTGGCTGGGATGATCAGAAAAGGCTTCGTCAGGTAGGGTGGGCCTTGAAGGGGTGGTAGGTAGACAGGGAGGAGGCCGGGGATTGTCATTCTGGGAAAGGGAAGCGCATGCGGAGAACTGGAGGTCCAGGCAGGTTGGGATAACAGTTCGGAATAGCTCAGAAGTTACGGTTCACTGAGATCATGAAACTGCCAAGTGCAAGTTAAGGAGGTTGAGTGTGTTTTCACTGGTCAGCCATTGATGTTTTTTGTGCAAAAGAAGAATGAAAATTAAAGCAGTGCTTTTAGATGATTAATCTGTTGATATCTGGTAGTTTTAGATCACTCTTCCTTTTTTTTAATAGCAATTTTGAGTACTACAGTTCCCATTGTTAAATTTGGCTGTTAAGTTTTCCCTAATTTAAATCTTTTACATCCAGAAACTGACTCTTGTATCTCGGAACGGTCTTTCTCCTTAGTATTTATAAGAAAGTAAAGCTTAAGTAGTTTAAAGTTGACTTACATATAATTTTATCTAAAGCCTTCTTGATAAATTTTTTGCAATATATACTTGGAAAGGAATGAAAACATGACGAGAAATCACTTTTCGCCATGGTATGAGGTTGGAAAATTTATTTTAAATACTTTAAAGGCTTATTTTGGTTTCCACACTGAATTCAATTACTTGTGGATACAGATTCCAAAGAATATAAACATTACAACGTTTCTCTGGAATTCCCATGGAGCAACTCCCAGAAAATGTCTGTGGTAGATAGAATCTTTAATCTGTAGCATCTATGATACAGGATCTGTAAAATCACAAATTATTAAAAAAATGCACTTCATATTTTCAATGTAATTGGTCATGTGTCGTC
>RJWJ010044839.1:0-12017 GCA_004363605.1 Indri indri | reverse complement strand
TGCACCCCTGCCTCCTCTTCCCCCGACAAATAAATCGCACAAGACTCTCATGCTCTGCTCCCAGGGGTACTGACGTAACCCAGGTGGGAAGGTGACCCAAGGGAGGCTGATCTCCCAGGACACAGAACCAAGGATAGGAAGAAAAAGAGGCTGAAACCTTACCTTTCCGATGGTGGCTCCTGGACAAGGTTGTCTATGACTCCTGCCATCTTGATCCTAGAGCATCCCTGGTTCTTCATTTTTTCCTCGGGATTCTCTGAGTATTCCACGTCCTGCTCTCCAACAATATCCCTTTTTGCCCACTTTTCAGCTAGACTCTGTTTCTGATGTCTGCCACCAAAGAAATGTACAGATACAGCATTTAAACGCAATATCTCAATCTTCCCATTGCCCTAAGAGGCAAGTGTTATTATCCCTTCCCATTTCACAGAAGAGGCAGCTGAGGCTCAGAGAGGTTTAGTCACTTGCCGTAGCAACACAGCTAGTAAATGGTATTGTAATACTTTGAGCCCAGGTCTAATACCAAAGCTGTGCTTTTAACCACTTTAATGTGCTGTGTCCAAGTGGGACGAGCAAGCAGCTATGGGCGACAGCTCTCAGTGCCCCCTCAACCTTAGGTTAATATGCAGACGAGCAGGTCACCATTGCTCCCTGAGGCGGTGGGGCCTGGCAGGCTCAGCACTTGAGCTTTGGCGTTTGGTTGGAATCTGGGCTCCACCACTTGCCAGTGGAGTGGATTGGGCAAGTCACTTAAGGTCTCTGAGCCTCAGTTTTCCCATCAGTTCAATGGAGACAATATACCTAGGTAGCATTGTTGGGAGGATTAAAGGCGGTCCTGAAAGTGAATTGCTTAGCTCGGCACCCAGCATGTAGTGAGCACTCAATAAACAGTAGCTGTTATTCATTGTTGTGTTGTTACTTCTGTCACACAGGGTGACTTGGAACATATTTCACCCACAAGGGACTCCCCCAAGGGCTTGCAGAGGCCGGGCAGGTGCCGTAACTGACTGGAGGGGGTCAAGCTGGGAGGCAGGGCTCAGCCCCAGCCAGGTGTGGCCAGTTAGGAATTTGGGCCCAGAACTGCCAAATCCTGCAAGTTTTCAGGAAAAGCCAGTAATCTAGGTTATTATATCAAACTCCTAATTTTTAAATGTTTTAACTTAAAACACATTTTTAATGCTGATTGGACCAAACTGAACCCATCTGTGGCTGGATATGGACTCAGTTTGCAACTCTGGGTTGGAGACTTTGGGTGATGTGATTGTGTGAAAACAAAAACCGCCTTCCCCCCAGTCCGGCAGATTCCGTCTCCAGGGCCTAAAAATGGGCTGGTTCTGGGGCTACTTCTGCGTTGGGCTGCTCATACTTATATTTTCATTTTTATTTTTTTGAGACAGAGTGTCCCTCTGTCGCCCCGGCTAGAGTGTGGTGCTGTCATCGTAGCTCACAGCAACCTCAAACTCCTGGGCTCAAGGGATCCTCTTGCCTCAGCCTCCCAGGTAGCTGGGACTACAGGCGCACACCACCACGCCCGACTAATTTTTCTAATTTTAGTAGAGATGGGGTCCCCCTCTTGCTCAGGCTGGTCTTGAACTCCGGAGCTCAAGAGATCCTCCCACCTCGGTCTCCCAGAGTGCTAGGATTACAGGCATGAGCTACCGCGCCTGGCCTGCTCGTGGTTTTAGATGCTCATTTGGAAAATAGGATCTGAATTCACAGTGTGAGTTAAGCCCTGTGCTGCCGAGAATATCCGAGGTGACTGAGACCCATGCCCTGCTCTTGAAGGATGTCTGGTTTCGTGGAGTGAGATCTCACGTTCACCACCAATGTAAGGAGAGGAAAAGAGGCAGATGTGTGTGTGTACATGTTTGCACACATGTGTGCATGTGTGTGCGTGTTGGAGGGGTTGAGTATGGAAGGGTCCAGCTCAAAGTGCCAAACCGGAAACCTGAAGTTATCGAGTAGCTTTTATTTTCACTTATTTCCATTTGTAGAGGCAAGAAAGAAAATCAAATATTTATTAAGTCTAAAGAGAAGTGAGATAACAGTTTGTTTTCTCTCCTAGTGATGTCCATATGTTGTCAAGAGAGAAACACAAGTTGCAGGGTAGAGTACAGAGTGATTTGATTTCAGTAAAAACAACAACAGCAAACCCCACAGTGACCACATACAAGGGTGTCAGTCTGTGTGTGTGAGCAAGAGAAACGGTCTGGAATGATCCCCACTGCACTGTTAACACGGCTACCCCAGGGGTGGGGTGGTTGGGGGGTTAGATAACAACTGAGCCTGTGCGCACATTTGTGTTATTGTTTTACTTGTTTTCATAAGCTTGCAGTACTGTTGCAATCTGAAAGCCACACGATTAAGACAACAATACTTTTTTTTTTTTTTTTTGAGACAGAGTCTCACTGTGTTGCCCGGGCTAGAGTGCTGTGGCGTCAGCCTAGCTCACAGCAACCTCCAACTCCTGGGCTCAAGCAATCCTACTGTCTCAGCCTCCCGAGTAGCTGGGACTACAGGCATGTGCCACCATGCCCGGCTAATTTTTTCTATATATTTTTAGTTGTCCGACTAATTTCTTTCTATTCTTTAGTAGAGACTGGGTGTCGCTCTTGCTCAGGCTGGTCTCGAACTCCTGAGCTCAAACAATCCGCCCGCCTCGGCCTCCCAGAGTGCTAGGATTACAGGCGTGAGCCACTGCCCCCGGCTTTAAGACAACAATTGAAATGTGTATTACATGAGCGTATGTGTACCAAGAAGGCTGTCATCCAAACCATAGAGCTGTCTTATTTTTCCCCACAATTATTTTTGTCCATTGCACTGTTATATATGTTCACTGTAGAAAAATCAGCAAGTGCTCACAAATCAAAAAAGAGAAGAAAAAAAGGAAAAAAATTCAAAAGAAAGAGTGGCAAAAATAAATAAATATAAATAAACATTAAAAATAGGAAAAAAGAAAAAACTTAATCCACCAGAATTATACCATGCGTGAGCGTTCTGGTGTGTAGCCTTTTGACGTTCAGGTCCCAGCCAACAACTAACACTTGCTGTGGGCCAGACCCTGTGCTGGGCATCGGGCGATGGCAGGGCCGACTCTCACTCCACGACGCAGGTCTTGCCAAGTCACACTCGGGACGTGGCAGCAGATTCACGGGCCTCTCCCCCCGGAGATTCTGGGTCGGAGGAGTTGGAGGGGCCTGGGAATCTGCATTTCACAAGCTCCCTGGGAAATTCGGATGCAGATGCCCTTTGGACCACACTGGGAGTTAGCTAGCTGGAGGTCCAGGCTGCCCATTGCCAGGTGGCGAGACGGAGCCCGCAGAGGAGAAGCGAGCTGCCCGGGCTTACCCAGCCGGAGTGGCGGAGCCCGGTCTGCAGATTCCCCCACCCTCCCTTCCCCACTAAGAGCTCTCCCCGCCGTGCTCCTGCCGCTCTCCTCATGCCGACAGATGTTATTGTTTTCTTATGCCTCCAATTAAACAAAAAATCCTGTCAACGGGCGACAGGCCTAATGCACGGAGGCATTAACCAGACTCGCAACCCGACCCGGGCCTGCTCCTGTGGGTAAAGCACATTCCCTTCACGGGCTGCTGCGGCAGGCTCCCTCCCGAGAACGGGCCCCACTGAGGCACCATCGTGCTGCTAGGTGGGCACCTCGACCCTGCTGAGGCCTCTAGGAGCAGGAGCTGGTCAGCCTGTCACTATAGCAACCCTGCTGCGTCTCTGGAGCCCACTGAGGTAGATTTTCCTAGACACCAGGAAGGTCAGAGCTGGGGAAACTGAGGCCCAGAGAGGTGAAAGGGCCCGTCTGAAGTTACCCATCAGGCCACGGGCAGAACCTCCCACCAGCTGCCTTTCAGCTCTGTGCTGCCACAGGATGCGGGAGGGGACTGGCAACCCTGGGGAAGGCTCTGCAGGAACAGGGCCTGCAGGACACAGGGCCATTGCAAGCGTCAAGGCCAAGTCCTGCCTGCCTGCCTGCTTCTGGTCCCAGGGGCAGCAGTACTGGGACATGGTGGGCAGCCGTGACTTCCCCAATCCTCCTGTCGCCTGCCTCCAAGAGTCTTGCTTGGGGCCAGGCCCTGATGGGGGAAGCATGGACATGTATTTCAGGCCTGGGAAACCCTCAGGGAGCCAGTTCCAACGCCTTCATTTTGCAGGTGGGGAAACTGAGGCCCTGAGAGCATGAAGTGCCCATCCAAGGTCACATAGACTCACACCCTCATCCTCTGAGTCTCTGACAAGTGCTCCTTCCCCAAGGAAACCACTGGAGCTCAGACTCCAGCTTGGGGAGCTGTTTCTCTAGCCCTGCCCAGCCAGGCCCTGGGCAGAGCCTGAACCCAGCCACAGCTGCTCTGCGGTGAGCAGAAAGCAGGGCTGGGGGACCCTCTTGGGAGAGTAACAGACCCTTGGTAGGGCAGCTGTTCCAGAAGACACATTTTGGAGAGCTGCCTTCAGGTCGCTGGAGGGCCTACATTGAGCGAGGGGCAGGCTTGCTCTGTGAGGTCTGTGGCAAAAGAGCAAGGGCCCTCAGGAGTGAAGACTCAGGCTCCACAGGCAGAAGTCGATTCTGTCATTCTGGCCCAGGCAGCCTGACGGGATCTGGCCACCTGCTCGCCCCTCCCTCCTTATCTGGCACAGCCCTTCCCTCCCCTCAACATCCCAGTTTTGCTTTCTTGGTTCCCCAAACACACCATGCTCATTTTCTTTATAAATTAGCCAGTCTGCGGTATGCTGTTATAGCAGCAGAAAACTAAGATGGCGCCTCATACACGCCAGGCACTGGCTGGGCCCTGTGCTGGACAAGACCCCGGCTCGCAGTAGGGAGCCTTCAGCCTACTGGGAGGACACACCAGTAAGCAGACAGACACGGTACAAAAGGACAAATGGGGGTGCACAGGGAGTCAGGGAAAGTTTCCTGGAGGAAGCAACCCTTAAGCTGAGCCCCAAGGCAGAAGGAGGCAGGACAAGTGTTCCAGGCAGAGGGAACAGAGTGTGCAGAGAGCAACAGCAAGGGAGGCAGCTTTGAGTTCAAAGACTTACAAGGCATTCACTGTGGCTGGCGTGCAGTAGACTAGAGGAACACGTGGGGTGAGGGTGGCAGGAGCCAGGTCACAAGGGGCTTTGAGCCTCTGGCTGAAGCCTTAGCCTTTACCGTGAGAGCAGTGGGAAGTCACTGAAGGGCCTGTGCATTTGCAGAAAGGTCATTCTGTCTGCGGCGTGGAGAGAGGAGGTGGCCAGGCATGGAGGAGGGAGGAAAGAGACGGGTCGGCTACTGCAGTAGTTGAGGTGAGAGACGTGGTGGGCAGGTGCAGAGATGGGAGGAAGGAGACTTTCCCTGATGGAACCAGGCTGGATGGGGCGGTGGTGAGGAATGAGAGGGAGGGGTGCAGACAGTTTAAGGGAGATTTGCTATAAAATTTTGGTTAAGAGATGCTTAAAAGGCATCATTTCTCAGGGACACCCAGCTAGGATGTAACTGCTGGGGAACCTTAATAAACGATCAGAATGGGTGATGAGTTCAACTATTTATTGAATACTTACTGGGAGTCAAGCATTGTTCTAGGTCCTGGGGATACAGCGGTGAGCGAGACAATGTCCCTGCTTATATTCCAGAGGAGAGAGACAAACAAAACCACAGGTAACATGGCACGGGTGACAAATGGGACAGAGAACAATAAGGGAGAATGAAGGTAAGTTGGAGGGGCAGAGAGAGATTGCAGTTTCAA
Source organism: Indri indri (assembly GCA_004363605.1). Classification (NCBI taxonomy): domain Eukaryota; kingdom Metazoa; phylum Chordata; class Mammalia; order Primates; family Indriidae; genus Indri; species Indri indri. The sequence continues at coordinate 6,288 of RJWJ010044839.1, read as the reverse complement.
CTGGGAAAGCTTCCTTAATAAGGCCATTTTCTGTTTTCATTTTTTCAAAGAATCTTTATCGTGACATAATTCACATGCCATGCAATTCACCATTTTAAAGTCTACAATTCAGTGGCTTTTCATTTGTTCACAGAGTTGTGTAACCATCACTACAATCCAATTTCAGAACATTTTCTTCCCTCCCAAAGAAACCCTATACCCATCAGCAGTCACTCCCCACAGCCCCTCTCCCAGCCCCTGGCAACCACTGACCTACTTTCTGTCTCATGGATTTGCTTATTCTGAGCATTTTGTACAAGTGGAATCATGTAATATGTGGCCTTTGGTGACTGGCCTCTTTGACTTAGCATCATGTTTTCCAGGTATATAATAAAGCAACTTTTCTTTTTTTTTTGAGACAGAGTCTTGCTCTGTTACCCAGGCTAGAATGCAGGGGTGTCATCATAGCTCACTGTAGCCTGGAACTCCTGGGCTCAAGCCGTCCAGCCTCCCAGCACCAGGGTCCACAGGTACATGCCACCACACCCAGCTATAAGGCAACTTTTGAGCAGACTCTTGGAGGTGAGCAAGTTGGCTGTGCAGATGGCAGGGATGGCATTCATGGCAGAGAAGCCACGGTTGGTGAACCCCAAATGCACAGCCACAGAAAGTGAAGCACTTGCTCCAGCCAAGCTGCCCTGGGCCCTCATGGCAAAGGTGGCTAGCCCAGCAGACAGCGAGGAAAGGCAAGTTAGTGTAGCTGGGGTGGGAAGAACCTAGACAGCTGTTTTTCAGCTTGGGTAGGTGGGTTGCAGAAATGTCTTCTAATACCCCAGGAAACTTCGAAAGTCTTCCTGGGGCTTCAAAGCTAGGGGAGTCATTTGGCTCCTCTGGTCTCATGGAGTTGGAATACCATTCTAGCGGATATGAGCCTGTATGCACCAAAAGCCCAGGAAGCGTGGGAGGGGCTGGTGTTGCTGTGATGGTTTGGGCTCCATGGGGGATCTGGGGAACAGAGGGGTGGCAGGAGGACACAGCTGGGCCTAAGATTGAGAACCAGCTCTCCCTCACCATCCCTTTTTCTGGGACTGGGAGTATCTGGAGTCTCCACCAGGCCCACCCTTTGAGGGGATTTTTTCACTGCCAGAGGGTGAAGACTGGATGATACTTCCTTGGGCCCATTGACAATTCTGGATTTTTCTAGGCTGGGTCAGGAATTGGGCTTGGGAAGGGGAGGAGATGCCCAGAGCCAGCTGTGGGCTCCTGGAAGGCAGAGGTATCAGGGGTCCTGGGTGGGAGTCTCAGCTCATGGCGGCCTTTGGCGAGGTCCTTTACCTCTACGGTCCACAGACTCCCCAGAGGAGGACACAGGAGAGCATAGTCCAGAGCATCGCTCCTAACTTTGACACTCCAGGACTGCAGACCCCTAGAATCGGAATCACTGCAGGAGAGTGATCAACCAAACTCAGCATCCTCCAGAGGTGACCGATCAGGTATGTATGTGTTTTTGTTTCCTTATGAACTGTAGATTTATTGCAGCTATTTATCCTTGTTAATACTCATTCCCCCCAGCCCCGCCCCGTCTTTGGTCATTGGTAGGCTTTTCAGTTTAGCATGACCCCAATAGTCTCTGAGAGCTTCCTTGCTCTTTATTTTTTAGAGACAAGGCCTTGCCCTGTTGCCCAGGCTGGAATGCAGTGGCATCAGCCTAACTCACAGCAACCTCAAACTCCTGGGCTCAAGCAATCCTCCTGCCTCAGCCTCCAGAGTAGCTGGGACTACAGATGTGCACCACCATGCCTGGCTAATTTTTTTTTTTTGAGAGAGGGGGTCTTGCTATGTTGCCCAGGCTGGTGTCCAACTCCTGGGTTCAAGCGATCCTCCCACCTTGGCTTCCCAAAGTTCCGGGTTTACAGGTATGAGCCACTGCACCCAGCCTCCTTGCTCTTTAATATTAATTATAAGATGTTCCAGGCTCATCTTGTACATTTCCTGCCCCAGACCTGGGATCAGCAATCCCCTTTTTAAAGCTATACATTTGTAAGGTTTAAAAGTCAAACAATTCTTAAAGCACAAAATGTAGAGCAAAGCCCCTCCCCTCCCCCCTCCTAGGTCCTTCCTTCCCTTCCACAGAGGCAGCCACTCCTATCCATGGCTCACGAATCTTTCTAGAGACATTCTATGCCTAATTAAATACGTATACATTACATTTTTAATGCAAAAATAAGTTCGTTTTTAATTTTACATTTTACAGTGTATAATTTCATTTTATACTGTATAATAATATTAATAGCTAACACTTATATAACATTTACCATGTGCTGGGAGAGCTGAAGTCTGAATGGAAAGCTACCTGCAGACAAAGGCCAGGCTTTAGCCACACCTTTACTGCTGCCCCTGGGGCACCAGACATACGACGCCCGTCGTGTAGTGTTTAACTAGGTCAGCATTTCCCAATAAGCTCAACGATTTTACATGGTACAAAGCGACCATCTGTTACTTTAATAGTTAAGAATATATTTTGATATATAAGAAAAAAAATAAAACAAGGATAACAAGGAAGCCTGTGGTTTCCCATGGTTTCCAAGTTGCTTCCGTTACGGAAGCTGCGTTTGTTTGATGCCCGCTCACGGCTGTCTCTGAACAGAAGTTACCCAGGAACTCCTGTTTCCAACCCCGTCTCCAGTGCCGTCTTTCCAGGTGGCTATGGGCAAATCCCTCTGCCTCTCTGCACCCCTGCCTCCTCCTCCGCCATGAAGATCCAGCCTCCTTGGAGGGGATTCTGAAACTTTGATTAGAATCAAGACTGGAGGGGATTCTGAAACTTTGATTAGAATCAAGACATCCCAGAGTTACGAACATCATGGACTCTCAGACGTCATGTCTTCCAAGCCTTTTCTTGTACAGACGGGGACCCTGAGGCCCCGAGAGGGAAAAGGGCTGCCTGAGGCCACACAAGGAGTTGCAGTCCAGCCACCTTCAGGCCACACCAAACTGCGCCAGGAGCCATGTGTTCCCCGGGGAGGGGGGAGAAAGGCAACCACAGTGCCCTGGTCCATTTGGAAAGCGGAGCACACCTTCCTCCCGAACTTAGAATGAAGGGATTCGAGCAGCCTCCGGGAAACAATCAACACAAATATGTGTTCGAATAGTACAAAAGAACGAAAAATTACCATCTTCAACAATAAATCTCACCCCTGCCTGCCAGTCTCCCTCCCCAGAGACAACCACTGCTAGTTTCTTGAGTATCTTTCCAGAGATAGTCTCTGCATACAGAGGCAGAGTTGTGTGGGGGGTGTGTGCATGTGTGTGTGTACATACCCTTAAATAAAGTGCTTACAGTTTTGGTTTGGGATGATGAAAAAGTTCTGGAGATGGATGGTGGTGGTGACGGTTGTGCAACATTGTGAATGTACTTAATGCTGCTAAATTGTGTACTTAAAACGGTTAAAGTGGTCAATTTTATGTTCTGTGTATTTTACCACAATTAAAAAAATGATGTGTTTATCATCCATGTTTTCCTCTGTCTTTTTTCAACGAGCTGAATATCTAGAAGAACTTTCAATCATCCCAAAGTGATTCGTGATTTGTTCTTGAGCATCTTGGTTAAGCTGGAAACTGTGTTTCCCAGAACTCCCTTCACCGTAGAGCTTCCAGCTAGAGTTGGCCAGAAGAGGAATCTGTGGAGATCTGGAAGACAGAAATGGGCCAGTGGCTGTTCCTTTCTCAGGTTGAACCTTTCCCAAGGTTGTCCTGGCCAGAGGCTGTGATCCGCATACACAGAAGTGCCAGCAGGTGCCAGCCTGTGCCCATGGTCCTCTCCTCACATCCTGCTCCTCCTTCCAACCGATGCACCTGCCACCAGGCACGTAAAGACGGATGGAGAAGACGCAGCTGCCCGGAGCCACAGCTTCCCATAGACCTCCCAGGGACGTCCCCTCCTGTCCCGCTGGGCAGCTAAACATTCTCCTTCCTCTGACCCACGGCGCTCCTCGTATCCTAAGGAATTCCCAGGAATTCCCCTCCTGAATTTCCATTTTCCCCGTGGTGGAAGGGTCTGATTCCTGCAGTAAAGCCCTTATTCAAGAAATCTCAGTGCTTTTGTTTCCGCGGGGGAACCCTGACCGTTTCACACCGTGTTCTGTCTAGTCTTTTTTTTTTTTTTTAATTGTGGCAAAATACACACAACATAAAATTTAATGTCTTGACCACTTTTAAGCATACAATTTAGTAGCATTAAGGACATTTACCTTGCGCAACCAAGTTCTAGAACTCTTTTTATCTTGCAAAACTGAAACTCTGTACCCAGTAAACAATGACTCCCCACTCCCCCACCCTCCCTCCCCATTCTCCTTTCGACCACTCCAGCGACCTCAAATGAGTGGAATCACACGGTATTTGTCTTTTCATGGCTGGGTTGTTTCACTTAGTATAATGTCATCTAGGCTGTACCATGTGGCGGCATGTGTCAGAATACCTTTCCTTTTTATGGTTCGATAATAGTCCATTGTATGTGTACACTGCATTTTGCTTATCTGTTCATCTGCGGCTGGACACAGGGGTCGCTGCCATCTCCTCATTTTCTTTCCTGGCTGCACAGTGGTCACTGGTTAGGAGCACAGGTTTGAATCCTGCCTCCACCCTGAGGACGCCCTGTGGGACCTTGGGCACAGAGGGAGTGTTCAATGAAGGAAAACTGCCACCCTCACTACAGTCTTCTCTGGAAGAGGTTCTCCTCTCGAAGCACAGCCACGGCTCTCCCCGCAGCCCATCCCACTCTCAGCAGCCTTAGGCCTCCCCCCGTCCCCCCAGCCTGGTGCTCTGGGGCGACCCCTCATCTGCCTCCATCTCTGTTGGCCTTCCCGGCCTGTGACACTTGTGCTGCCACCACATCAGCCGTGGAAGACTCTGCCCCTCGTTTGGCCCTTGGCATAGACTGACATGTGTATGCACGTAGACCCTCCATACTGCGGGTGCTGAGCCACCCGTGAAGTCCCTTGCCTCCTTAACATTCCAGCCATCATCTAAAGGCATGAGGCTGGGTGGCAGCTCTGCCCTCGAGCCCCAGGAGCCTCCAACTGCAAAGGCAGGAAGGTTTTCCAGGAGAAGCCGTTCTCTCGCTTGCTTTTTCACATTCCTGGGTTCTGAGCACTGGACCTGGAGTCAACATACCCACACTTTCATCTCACCCTGCACCAGCCCGTCCTGTGAGTTCAGACAAATCCTCCTGCGTCAGCCTCCTTTTCCTCTTCTGTAAAATGCAGGAATTGACTGATGGTCTCAGAATGCTTCCCCCAGAATGCCCAGGCTCTGATTTTCATTTATCTGTCCATCATCCAGTGGTTTTTCTTTATTTTCGTCTTTATTTGTTTGTTGTTGTTTTGTTTTGTTTTTAACTTTCAATGTGTCATCTTTGCACATGGAAAACTTTTCAGTGTTGGGCTTTGAAAGTGAACATCTCTTAGTCACATTCTCTCTAGGTCAGTGATTTTCAAATGGGGTTGGTAGGGAGGGGAGGGGTGGGGGTTGCCCTCAGGGAACATTTGGCAACGTCTGGAGACATTTTTGGTTGTCGCAGCTGATGGGGGCTGCACTACCACTGGCACCGAATGAGCAGAGAACAGGGGCACTGCTCAGCATCCCGCCGTGCACAGCACAGCCCCCTACGACAAGCAATCATCCAGCCTAAAATGTCGACAGTGCCAGGGTGGAGAAACCTGGCTTTAGATATTAGTGCTGTTAATATTTGGGTATGGATCTTTCCAAAAATGTCTATAAACATAGAAACATAAATGCATGCATTTTAAAAACTAGAGTAAACTCCATTTGCAATTTTCTTTATTTTTTTTAAATAATATTGGCAGTGACATTTCAAGTGGTTAAGAGCCTAGCACCAGAATCAGATTGCCTAAACTTCAATCCGGTCCCACCCTACTAATGGTATGACCTAACCCCTCTATGCCTCAGTTCTTCATCCGCAAAGTGGGGCTACAGTACCTACTGCACATCATCAGCACAGCGTGAGCTGTTTGTTATTATTTGTATTCCTTTTTGTTTGTGAGGAAGGGGGGAAGCATCGCCGTGTCCACTGCAGAGATGAGGACACTGAGACTCAGCGCCAGGCAGGGACTTGACACAAGCAGGCTTCCTGGTGGGTCAGTGGCACCTGGCACTAGCCAGGGCTCTCTCCAGTAAGCAGCACTTCTGATAAAAGTAAATGTTTTTTGCTTGTTTACTTGTTTGCTTTATCCTGTTTTGTTTTGGTGGAGGTGGGGGCAGGTCCAGAAGAGGGGAGGGCACCAGCCCTGC